>PVIW01002056.1:0-162545 GCA_004026585.1 Noctilio leporinus
GTATCATTGGCAATTATGTTTTCCCATACAGTTGGTTCCCTTTGAATTTTGCTGATATTTTCTTTAGCTGAACAGAAACTTTTCAATTTGATATAGTCCCATTTGTTGATTTGTTCTTTGATTTCCTTTGCCCTTGGTGAAGTATCAGTAAACATATTTTTGCATAGGATATCCAAAAGTTTACTGCCTATATTTTTCTTCAGGACCTTTATGGTAGCACTGCTTATGTTTAAATCCTTTATCCATCTTGAGTTTATTTTGGTGTATGGTATAAGTGGTCTAGTTTTATCTTTTTGCATGTTGTTGTCCAGTTCTCCCATCTCAATACAGGTTTCTAGCAGCTCATCACCTATTGATTTTACCTGTCTGGGTTATGAATCTTTGTCTAAACTACCCATACATCAAATTATACCCCACTTTGTATAGGTCCTTTCTACCTTTTTTAACTGGCTTTCAATAACTCTTCTGGCTTTACCCCTGCATGTAATAGTCATGCACTGTTAATGACAAAATACATTGTGAGAAATGCATCATTAGATGATTTAGTCATTGTGCAAGAATCATAGAGTCCACTTATGCAAACCTGTAGTAGGTGGTATAGCTTACTACACACCTGTGCTATATGGTATAGCCTACTGCTCCTAGGCTCTAAACCTGTGTAGCATGTTATTGTACAAAACAAGATGAAATCAGCACAAGGGTAAATAATATAATCAATAGTGCTATTATATAATTAACAAAATTGTTTCTTATCTACTTATATGGTAAATATTAAACATTAACATCAACAGAACATGTATTCAGTTTTGTAAACTGTTCTAGGGTAATTCACATAATTTTCGAAAATGTTGGTTCAATGGAAAAGTATAAACTCAGTTTTAACTAATTTTAAAAATGATAGTAGAACATATTTCCCCATAACTAATAAACCAAACATTGTGTAATACATCACTGATATAAGTCATATTTGGGTTACTCCAAGTAATAAACTCATTAACTCATGGTTAGAAATAGCCCATTTCAGAATAGACAGCAGAGTATAATGAATAAGAACACAGTTCCTAGAGCCATACATTTTGGGTGCACCACTCTCTAACAAGTGAATCTTGGGAAAGACATTGAATTTTTCATTACTTAACTTTCTTCATCTGCAAAATGTGTGTATAATACAGCTCACCATAAAAGGTTGTTGTGAGGATGGAATGGGTTAATATATGTAAATCACTTAGAAAATATCTGGCCTAAAATAAGGATGCTGTTTTAGTTATTATCACTCTAAATTATTATTCTCACATGATAAATGTGGAAAATATGTGCACCTTAGAATTGATAATATTCAGTTCAAAAATAATTCTATGGAAACACAGGCATTGTGCTAGACTTCATTTTCAGCCTCATCCAAATACTAAGGCCATAGTAGGCCTTCAATAATGATTTAATAAAATGTATTAGACATTGTGCTGAAAATTACTGGAAATGTGCATAATAATAACTATATCTATAAAAACCATCAGATTTTCAACAGCAAGGTAAGTAACAATGGTAACAATGAGTTGTGCACTGTATCAATTTTATGAAATGGATAAAAGTTCACATTATTGGCAAGTACAGGGCTTTTCCCTTTCAAAATAGTAGTTATTGAACATGGAAATTTAAATAAACTAAAAAATTAAAGTGAAACTTCAGGGCCAAAGGCAAAGATATTTTATTTGTCAAAATATATTATTGAACAGTAGGACTTAGAAATTCTATTGTCACTTCACCTGTAGTGTTTTAAATATACTTTACCAGAAATAGAAGTAATGAAAGCAAATATGGATATTTATATACTGTTCTGTAGAACATTTTAATTTTATTTTCAGCCTTGTTACATCATATTAGTGGTAAATCAATCATCTGAATTAGACAACACCAGATCTTTTGTTAACATTTTACTTGTCTTATATTTTTCCTGTAAGGCCAAATTAAAAATTAAATATAAGGATATATTTTCCTGTATTTAACTTTCTTAATTAATTGAAACTAAGAAAAAAATTCATAGAAACACTTTCTGTCTTTCTACGTTTCAATAAAAACTCCGTGTATCTTGTACATTAGAAAACAAAAGTAGTTCATTTAATTTCAATTTCCTTATAGAAATATCACCTCAGTTATTACCTTAGGATTTACTATCTTAGGCATGCTGAGTTCTTAGGAAACATATTGGTAATCAGAGATAAAAATAAATTAAAGTTCATTCACTCCTTCCTGTGATAACCACAGTAAGGTAAAATAATGAGAACAGAATGTTGTAGTTTCTTTACATGTTGATGCTAATCAAATTAATCTCTGAATGCAGGATTATCTTTATAAAATCATGTTTTGAGAATATGATTTTTTTGTGCACAATGAGGCATGTAAAATAGGATTTTAAAAATGTTATTGTTTCATCTTAGCCTGACATTTGAAAATTTCTCCCATAAATATTTTTGAAATTCAACAACTCTTCATTCTCCATTTCCCTGTAGTATGTAATATGCAAGACACTGACTAAGATGATGGAATAGTAGGTTGTTGGCATGATATGTAGTAAGAATTTACCCATCAGAGTGACCAAGTTGGCTTTTTATATCCAGAGTTCATAAAACAGATTTTCCTCATGATCCTCTGCAGTCCCATTTTTAGCTTTGAACACTAAATACCTGATAAAGATTATATTTAAATATATAGAAATAACATATAATTAATTCTATTTTTTTGATGTTTGACAATGAAGAAGACTCAATATTATCCTTCTCTGAAGAAATGGAATTCAAAGAGCTATTAGGAGTCCCCCAACAGATGTCTGTAAGTTTCTCTCTTAGATATGTGCTTTGTAACTTGTTGAATTTTGATTCTGGAGTCAGAAATCAAGCATAAATAATTTTGCATACTTTAAGCCTCATTGCTTGATTCACATGACTTCCAAATGTTACTTTATATGAAAACACAGAAAATAATTTCAGTTTGATAAATTCTAAATATTGATCTTCAGCAATCACATTTAGACATGCAATGCATATATGGATATTTTTTAATTTGCGGAAATTCCTTCTCTTGCAATAAATTTTAATCAGATGCTTTGTACCCAGTAGCACTCTCGTGTGAAACTCCCAAAGCCTTACTGTTACCAAGGAAACCATTTCCTTCTCATCTGTGCATTCAGCACTCTCACTTGTGGCTGTTTTGTCTCATTTTCTCTTTTACTTTCCATGACTCAACTGAAAATGTTATGCCATAAATTAGTTAAAATAAAAAATGTAGCTTTCCTTCTTATAGTGGAATGGCTATTGAAAAGATGTAGAGCATATGTTTCAAGAATGGCTTTCTGACGAAAAAGAGAGAAACACAACTTTTGTTTCACACTTCACTTTATGTACATTTGAGAAGCTGGAAAGTATTTAAAGGTTTTCTTTAGCTCTCTTAGCTATTGATGAATGCTGTGAAAGTCTAAAACAAGTGGTCCTTGAATAATTTTTAGACCTGAATCTTTGCATACTGTATAAAAAGGAAAAGGTAGGAAACAAGATGCAAACATGAAAGAGAACTTTAAAACGGTAAACTGATTTCAGGTCAAATGTTTTCTAAGTACTTCTTGTCTGCTTACCTTTTCATAGCCTTTTTTACCCTCCAAAGATGTCCATTAACAGGCTACTTCATTTTAAGCCATTTTTGCAAAATACACGAGTACATTTTAATTAAGAAACATATGAATTATTTTGTTGATGCAAGGACTGATTTTTTCCCATGATGCTATATATACTTAATTTATTAAATAGGATCACAAGCTGAATCATGCAAACATAGATATGCTACAGATGGGGAGAGAGAGAGACCTGAGTCAACAAGTTCCCTTTCTTGTCTGGGTTCTTGTCTCACATATAGGCATAGTGAAAATGAGATAGCAAGCTTATTTATGGGATGTATACAAGCATGGAGCTGCAAGCAGGTACCTGGTTGAATCTAACTCTAAATGCTCCACAGGTAGGGGAAAGAAAGTTGTTAGTAAGTTTGTTCTGTACAATTCAGCCAAGGCTACAAGGGGGCACTCAGCTAGCCTAAGTACGCCGACTATTAGGGTTCAGGGGTTATTTACCTCAGCTGGCTTCCAGAGGTACTCCTCCTTCTCCTTCTTTTAAATCTTGGGAACAATGCACAACTATCAGGGCTTTCTTTCTCAGCTAGTAAAGGCTTTTTGTCTTAGTGAAATTATTACAGAGACTTTCTTTCCCAGCATAGAATCTCAGGGACTGCTCTCCTCCTGTGCTATTCCTGTTTGCGATGTTCAGAACACCTGACAATCTCATCAAGCTGAGCTCAGGACTGCTGAGCTAATTGTGAGACAAGTCTTCCTTTCACTTCTAGCCTCCTGTATTAAGTTCTTTGTTGGAATGTAATGGCAAGGGCTCTGCTTTCATTTCCCCTCTGGGTGCTCATTCCTAGCTGCTACCAAATAGATAGGCTGCCCAGGATATGAATTCTGCTTATTGAAGGGAGAGGTAGTATCAATACTTGATTGGTGGTAAAAATTAAATAAGATAAAATTCAGAAAAATCAAATAGAGACTCCTGATACATACATAGACTATATGCTTTTTTATCTAATTATACTTTTCACATATTAAAGATGTGCACAGATTTTTATGCTAGAGCAGTTTCTTATGAAAAATTATGTTACAAATGATACACAAATTGAGCTTTTTATTTTTTTCCTTCAAAAGCATATACACAGAGATTATCTGTAACAGAGAGGTATAATTTATCCTTGGTATTTAAGTTTACCAGACTGTTAACCATTATTCATATTTTTTGAAAATTCTAGTTTTTGTCTTATAGGATTTTTAAAATAAATGTAATTGTTATTACAATAATATGTTAACTTAGACTCACTGTCAATTGTAAATAAATAGAAATACAGGACAAAATATTAGTTTTGTTTGGTTGATGGATATTTTTAACTATTTCTTGAAACTGGTGGAAATGAGAACTAGAATTCAAAGTCTCCCAGGGAAGAGGTCTATTCCTCAACACCTCAGACTCATAGTTCATGCTGGTGATTTTCTAGGTTTTATACCAGAAGAGTATAGACCAGCCTAACAAAGATAGACACCCAACTTTGAATCAACTTTACTCATGGTCCTGAAGCAAAAACTAAATTATCCCTGGGAGAAAGCAAAAGTATTCAGAGCCTCGAATTATCTACGTATTTAAAAATATACTTTCTAGCATTCAATAGAAAAATGAACCTTGCAAAAACCAGAACTGAATAAAAATTAGTAAAAATAACAACCATAAGGAGATATAGCTTTCTTACTTATTTTAAATAACCAAGAGATTTGTTAAAAAAGGTAAATTAAAGAGAAATAAATTCAGCAGAGAAGAAGTTTAATATCAAAACAAAATCAATTGAAAAATTTTAGAACTAAAACCTATATATGTAAATTTAAATACATTGATGGGGTTTATAAAATAGATTAAATGCAGTTGAAATGATAGGTAGTAAATTAGAAAACTAATCAGAAGTGATTATCCAGACTGAAACAAAGAAAGGAAACAAGAATGGAAATATAGAAAAGAATACAAGTCATTTAATATAGCAAAACACTATCATATGCATAATTGGAGACCTAAGATAAAATATAAGGAGACTTTGAGAGAAGTAACATATGAATAGGTAATAGCCCAGAATGATTCTAAAATGTTAAAACAAATCAAGTAAAAGGTTCAGAAATTGCAACAAACCCCAAATAAGATAGACAAAAATGAAACCATTCCTAGACATAAAGTATAACTGCAGAAAAACAAAGAAATGGTAAAACCTTAAAAGCAGATGAGATGGAAAATAACACACACGTGCACAAACGCACATACTATCTACTGTCACTGACATTATAAGAAAACTGAGAGCTTATTTTTCAACTGAAACAAGGAAGGCTACAGGAAAGTGAAATTATATATTTTGTTTTATTATTTATTTATTTTTATTTTTTAAAGATTTTTTTCATTATCTTCAGAGAGGGCAGGGAGGGAGGAAGAAAGGGAGAAAAACATCAATGTTTCTTTCATCTGCCTCCAGCTATAGGACCTGGCTGCAGACCTAGCTTGCAACTTGGTTATGTGCCCTGGCTGGGGAATAAAACCAGCGACCTTTGGGTTCACAAGCCTGCGCCATTCCACTGAGCCACCAGCCAGGGTGAATTATATATTTAAAATGTGCCTCCCCCAGAATAAATAAATAACTGCCAAGCTAAAATTCTAATCTAAGTAAAATACTCTAAAAATTATGTCAAAATGAAGACATTAAAAAGTTTGTTTCGATTCCCCAGCCAGGGCACATAAGCAGGTTGCAAGTAAGGTCTCCAGCCAGGTCCATGGCTGAAGGCAAGTGAAAGGCAACCATAGATTGATGTCTGTCTCCCTCTCTGCCTCACTCCCTTCCCCTCTCTCTAAAAATAATAAATGGAATCTTAAAAAAAAAAAAAAAAGTTTGTCAGTCATAGGCTTGAACTAAAGAAAGATTTAAAGAGAAATATATAAATTCATAAAGAAAAAAGACTCAGGAACAAATAATTAAAATGAAGGTATTAGTCATTTGAATTTATTATGTGAATTTACTATGCCCTGCCACATAACCAAGTTGCAAGCCAAGTCTCCAACTAGGTCTGTGGCTGGAGGCAAGTGAAAGGCAACCATACATTGATATCTCTCTCCCTCTTTGCTTCACTCCCTTCCTCCTCCTCTCTAAAAATAACAAACTCTTTAAATATTTTTGAACATTAAAATATCAAAATAATCAAAACATATTATAGTAATAGCAGTGAAAATGGAAAAGATTTTTAATGCAACTGAAGTGTTGCTGAAGATAATACAAAATATTGCATTTTCTTGGAAATAGTAAATGTATTCATTTACATTAAATGTTATTAAATCAAGAATGCACATTTTAATCTGTAGAAAAACTAAACGAAAATGTGAAGTACTTCACAAATAGAAAAGAACAGAAAATAATAAAAATGTGAACTTGATCAAAACAAAAAGTGATAATAAAAACAGAAAAAATATAACAAATATACACTATATACTGAAACAGTGGCTTTAAACCCAAATAAGTCAGTGATTGCACTAAACATACTGAAATAAAGGTTTCAATAAACCATAAAAGTGTTGTAACAGAAACAGCAAAAGAAAGCAAAATTTATAAGAAACACATATAAAATAGAACTTGAAAACAAAAACTTGGAAAAAGATATTCATGTAACCCAAAACAAAATAAGGCTGGCATTTGAATGTAAAATTTAAAGATAAAAAGAGAGAGAAGAATCTAGGATAAAATGCATGAGTTAAATAAGGAAAGTATAATAATTTTAAATTTGTAAGTAAATAAAATTACCTTCATTATTTAAACAGAAAAAGGATGAATAGAAAAAGAAAATTTACAATCAGGGTGGGAGATTTTAATGAATGGTATGGAAAGTAAATAGAAAAGGAATGAAAAGTAATCAGTGAAGCTATGCATTTTACCTGCATCAAATGTTTCTGTTTTGTTTTGTTTTTGTCTTTTTTTTTTCCACTTAAGGTTTTAATTTGAGCATTTATCAAACACCTACCGTGTTCTAGGCCATAGAATGCCTATGTCTAGTAATGTACTTGTCAATATCATAGAAAACTACCTTGATTCTAGTGGATAAAAATGACAAATAAACAAATAAACAATTGAATGAGATAATTTCATATCAGTGTTATAAAAAATTTCAAATCAAGTGATGTGATAGTGAATGGCATGTGGTGGTGAACTACTTAAGATGTGAAATGCAACAAAGACTTCTCTGAAGAGATAGTATTTAATCAGAGACCTTGTGGATGTGGAGAAAGAACTAGGCGTTTGAAATAGAGAGCACCAAATATAAATAAGTGTGGGAAGTCTCAATAGGACACATTTCAATGAACATGATTATGATATACTGAAGGTGTTACTCTAATTTAACTGTCATGCCATATTAGCTATGACCTCTTTCCTGTTAATCTTTCACAAATGAGGGCCATTTCTATTACAGTTGTTTTGGTTCCAAGGGAAAAGAAAGACTGCACAGATATTCTGCAGGGCTTTTAAAGTACAATGGTCTCTGTCATCTTCACACATGTGCTTGAGATGTTTTATGTCTCTGGAGTTCTAAAGCTGGGGGGTGGGGAATGGGAGGGGAATAAAGGAGAAAATAAGTACAATAGAAAAGCATCAGATGGGCACAATGAAACATGAACAAACCTGAAATCAAACTATACTTTAACTATACTTTTGAAGTGGGATTTAGATTATGATTTCTGTGAATACATTAAAAAGATAAAGTATATGGGAAAAATGTAACAAAGTTTTCTACTTCTGTTTAGCTTTTAAATGGTTCATTTTAGTCTCCTAGTTACAATAAAATTCCCTTGTTATTTCCAACCAATACTGGGCAATGATGCTTTTATTGTTTTTTCTCTAGAGAATATATGAATCAATTTCTAAGTGCTGACTCAGTTCTTAGGTATTAGTTTCTCTCTATAGGCATTTTAATATAAAAGGACAAATATGAATAAATAAAACAAACAAATGTATAGAGCATAAAGTGACAGAAACTCTGTTTTGACTTGCCCAGATTGAAACTTCATTGTCATTATCACCTAAAGCCATGCCAGTTCGGTTACTTTTGCCCTATTGATTTTCTCTGAATGGGTAAGTTCTTACCAGTATAACAACTAAAATCCACTTTGCAAAAGTTTTAAAAGCACTTTTGCCTGTAAAAGCACATGATGCCTTTAGAGTCAGACATTAAACAGCTAGGAAAAAAGCAATCTGCAGAGACAAGAATAATTATAAGTAAATAAATTGTAGGGCTTAATTATTAACATTCTTTTCCCTGTGTGTGCTCATAGGGATAAAGCTATTCTGAGAGTCTTAAGTGTATTGCAGGTCTTGAGAAGAAATTTGAGAGAAGCTAGACAGATCTCTGCCACTGGAGCCATTTTTAACTCAAGATTTTCAGAATAAGATTTATTTCCTAGCACGCATTATTTAAATTAAAGACAGAAGCTGAGCTTTGGAAGTGTTCATTGTTGTAGAGCTCCATCAAAAAAAGAAAGGAAATGAATACTTCAGGCATGTGAATTAACACCATCGCCTATTTAGATTTATTGAGAAAAGGAACAAGAAAGAAGTAGAAGAGAGGAGAAATGGAAATACATTTATTTGTAAACTTTTGCTTTTTCTACTCAGAACTAAGAAAGAAATTCTGAATTTTGTTAATTATACTCCAGTAAAGCTGGAAAAAAGCTCAGCTGTGCTGCCTGGAGTGGGATTGAGGATTACTTCCTCAGTATGTGGATTGTGGGTTGTTAAAACTGAGGAAATGGAAGGACAGTTAGTAACAGAGGGGCAGTAGCAAGGGCAGGAAGAGAAGAAAGGTGAAATAGGAAGAGCTGTAACTTTGTAGTAACCAGGTATTAGATATAGGTTTACCTTCCAAACATCATTTCCCAGCTGTTCTCATTGCTGACCTAAGTCCTCTCAAACACTAAACAAGATTTTGATCTTACCTTTTCACAAACACTTAATATGATACCTAAAATGCCATAGATACTTACCAAAGGGCAGCAACTATGTGCGTTCTGAGCTCAGTTTTCAAATGTCACATTATACACACACAGCACCTTTTGTTGTTTTGTTCTGAATTGTTTGCCTTTGACAATCAGCTCTTGCTTCAGAAACCTGGCCTTTCATAAGCTTCAGCGATGAAACTAAACACATTTTGATTCAAAATAAATGAAAACATTATTTCAGAGTCTTTCATTTACCAGGTTTCGACTTAATGAAACTCTAGGTGATCTATTTGTACCCTCTTCTGAAAATATAGTAGCTTTTTCCCTTTGATCAATCCTTTAACCATCTATTTCTATAGGCATATTTTCTTCTTACCATCATTTGCTGTTTCCTCTCTTTTTCTTTTTCCCTCTTTTTGTTACTACCTGAGAAAGCTAACATCTTTTGCCTTAACTCACCGAAAAAGGTCCTGTTTGAAAGTGGTCATTTACAAATGACCGTTTTAAACTTATGGTGAAAAATATCATTCAGATTCTCAGATGGTTCCTTCATGATGCTTCGCTAGGGAAGAAGCAGAGCAGATGATTTACTCCGAAAGCAAGAGAATTGATCCCTGAGCTCTAAGTAAACAAATTAATGGAAAATGTCTCCTTCTTTTCAATCTGTGGCAATCTATCTACTATTCTGGACCCTTCCAGCACCCTACTTTGTTCGAATACATAATTTGCCATCTCTTTCACACCTTAGCCCTTGAGCCTTCTTCTACTGTATGATAACTAGCATATATCTGTCACAATGTCATAGTTGTATTCTCATGACATCTAGGAGACAGTGGGTGGGTCTGGACTTTAGAAATTCAACACTAGAACTTGAGTAGTGATGTTAGAGAAGGTGGCCAGGACTAAACAAAAAAATTATTTTAAGGCAAAACTTAGCATTCAGAGCCTATTTGTCAATATTTATTTTGACATTGAAAGTTATTTTTTTTTCTGATTTGAAATATTTATTAATTATGCTAAAATATTTCTTACCTATTACAATAAACCAGTTATTTTTAAATATACATTAAGTATAGTTTTGGTTAGATCTTTTTTTTTTTTAATTTTATTTCATTATTTTTAGAAAGAAGGGAAGAGAGATAGGCAGAGAGGGAGAGAGACCATCAATGTATGGTTTCTTTTCACCTGCCTCCAGCCACAGACCTGACTGGAGACCTGGTTTGCAACCTTGTTATGTGCCCTGGCTGGGGAATCAAACCTGCAACCTTTGGGTTCGCAGGCCAGCACCTTATCCACTTTGCTACCAGCCAGGTAATCTTTTTAATAAATTTTTATTTTTCAATCACAATTCATCTTAAATATTATATTATCTTAGGTATACAACACAATGATTAGACTTTATGTAATTTATGAAGTGATCACCCTGATCAATATAGTACCTACCTGATGCCATACATAGTTAATACAATATTATTGGCCACGTTCCTTATGCTGTACTTTACATACCCAATGCTATCCTGTAACTGCCAATTTGTACTTCTTATCCCTTCACCTTTATCACCTACTTCCCAATGCTATCCTGTAACTGCCAATTTGTACTTCTTATCCCTTCACCTTTATCACCTACTTCCCTTGCTCCGCTATCATCTGGCAACTGTCAAAATGTTCTCTGCATATATGGGTCTGTTTCTGTCCTGCTTGCCCATTTATCTAGTATTTTTAAACTCCACATTTAAGTAAAATCATATAATAGTTTTATTTATCTTTCTGACTTATTTTACTCAGCACAATACCCTCTGGGTCCATCCATGTTCTTGCAGATGGTACAATTCCATTTATTTTTATGGCTGAGTCATATTCTATTGTATACATGTATCACTTATTTTTTTAAAGATTTTATTTATTTATTTTCAAAGAGAGGGGAAGGGAGGGAGAAAGAAATGGAGAAAAACATCAATGTGTGAGAGGAACCTCAATTGGTTGCCTCTCGCATACCCCCAACCAGGGATTTGGCCCATTACCCAGGCATGTGCCCTGACTGGGAATTGAACCAGTGATCTTTTGGTTCAAAGGCTAGCACTCAATCCACTGAGTCACACTAGCCAGGAATGTACCACTTAATCTATTGTTAGACACGCAGGTTGCTTCCATATGTTGACTATTGTAAATAATGCTATAATGCACATATGGGTGATAGGTATGAGGTCTGCCCTAAAAGTATAAAGCCAAAGTCAATATAATTAAAACAGTCTGTGTGGCCGATACATTCAGGACATACCTCGTATGTATTTATTGCCATTTTATTATACATATTGTGTTATCTTTTATTTATTTGCATATTTTGTTTAAAAAACACTTTTTACAGTTCTCAGGGATTTTCACTGAGATGTGTATATTATGAAGTTCCACAAAGACCTGTGGAAATCTGGCCTAAGGAAGCAGGATTGGCTTAAGAGTTACACCTGTTAAAAATGTAAAGGATTGTTTCCTGTAAAGCTATGCTGGACTAAGCTGGTCATCTGACATGGTTGCCTGTTTTGTGCAGAGATTCAGTGAAACCTGCACTTACGGCATTCTCTTTTCTACAATCGTTCACTTAACTTATTATGTGTCCATTGACCCACAACCAAAGGAAAGCTCAGGTTTAGGCTGAGATGAAGCCTTAAAAAATTCTCTTTGTGCATTTTTCTAGCGTTTGCCTTAATACAATTTTGTTTTCATTGGGTAAGAAGAGAGGTAGGGCCTGAGCCCATGGCTGGGTAACAACATGGCTCACTTCTTACCTCTGTGCAGAAAGCTTTTAGATGGCCCAAGTTACATAAGGACAGGAAGCACAAATCTTCCCACAAGGCTGACTTTTGGTCAATTCCATAGCACTTTGCTAGCATAATATTAAATCCATGAAAGGTTGACAACAATATCCTTTGTCTCTTAACCACTACCCAATTTTATCTCTGCTTCCATTAATCCAATTCTCTCTGATTAGCTGTTTCAGTAACAAATGAAATAAAAATCCATGGTATTAACCTGTCATATTAAGAAACCCTTTTTTGCTCTAATGCATACATTTAGCACAGCTGTGCATTTTGCATTTAACTATCCCTCCAGCAGTGGGCTGCTTGAAACTATTGCTTTTCCATGGGAAATTAAACAGGGAGCTGCTTAATGCACCTTGTTAGCTTTTTAATAAGAATGAGGCTGAAAAGCCAGCAGTACCAGGAGCAAATGTCTGCAGGACTCCAGGTCTGTGCTAAAAGCAAAGAGGAGGAACCAAACTGCTTATTACTTTCAACTTCTCCTGCACTGGTGACTTTGCCACACCTGCTCCACTGTGGCCCTACGGAACTGCCTTTAGAATGTTGTTTAGAGGTTATGTTAAATTGAAAACCTTCTCCTGGGATCATTAGGCAGCTCTCAATTTGGCTTCCTAATAAAATAGTCAAAGTTACAATGTAAAGGCAAAGTTACAACAATTGGATTTGTGTAGCTTGTGTGGGAGTAAAGAAGAGGAAGAAAAAAATAGCAGAATGGAGAGAAAAAGAGAGGAAGCAAAGACAGGGAAAATCAGACTCGGAACGAAAAAAACATACAAAGAGTGAGAGCAAGACGGAGAGAGCAGAGATGGGGAGTGGGGTGGGATGAAGGAGAAAACTCTGAAGATGATTGTCTGGCGTGGAATTTCCAGGGTCAAATACCAAACTTTCAGGGAAAATAATTCCGCACCGATAGAGCTGCTATACACTCATTGCAATGCAGACCATGTAATTTTAGTAATTTTAATGGTTTGTGATTGCAAACATGAAATTAGGCACTGGCAGCAGTGTCCCAAAACAATATATATTTTCTTTCTTTTCCTTTCATACCTTTTTTATTTCTAACATGAGTACAATCAAATTTATGGAAATGATAAAACCTAATTATTTAATTTAAAAATAGTGATATGAACTAATATTTAAAAGTTTACAAGATATCTTGTCAAACTTCCTGTAAATGACCAGAGTATAAAGTATTTTAGGCTTTGAAGGCCATATGGTCTCCATTGCCACTATTTAACTATGTAAGATAGGGTGAAAGCAACCACAAAACAAAAGTAAAAGATCAGCATAGCCACGTTGTAATAAAATTTTGTTTACAGAAACAGGCTGCAGGATGGATGTGGCACAAAGATCAGGTTCCTGCTAATGAGAAAATCTTTCTAAGTAATACAAGAAACATGCAGGCAAACTTCTATGGGAAAACAAATGTCCGGTAAGAAAACTTTCCCTGACCATGCTAACCCTTTTGCATCAAAGAGCAAATGCCTTTAAATTTTCTAATATTGCAAAACCACTTCCTCATTTAGCACCCTCAGGCCACTTATGGCTGCATTTTACACTATTGAAATGCAATTTTTACTTATTAAAATACCTCCCCTAATGTCAAATGCTCTTAAGGTAATTAGAAGACTGATTTATTTTGACAGGCTATTCATCATTTTATTTTCTACCAATTTTAATCCTTTATTAAACTTCTTTGATAATTTCTTGCTTTTGGTCTTTTCATTGTTTTCAAGCCAACACTTCAGTTTTCAGTTTGGGTCATTAATTTATATTTTCAGTAATACCTTTATATATAAAGTTCAACTAAAGGATTTTTTAATCTAAAAACATTGTATCCATGAGGTGTGCTTAATTGGAGAGTATATGACTACAGTACTTCATAAATAATGGTCATATTTACTGCTTATATCTAAATCACGGAAGCCATCTGGTATGCAGGGATGTCTGTAAGAAATACCTTATTGTAAGTTCAAATATTTGAGGAAGAAATTAAACTATGTCAAGCTGTCTTAGGGTATCCTTCTTACCAATAAAGTTTCTCTACATTGTTTCCTAAAAATAAATAAATAAATAAATAAATAAATAAATAAATAAATAAAAAGACATACATACTTGGTTAATATCATGTGTTGATATTCAGGAAAAACTTTAGAGATGATTTTATAATGAAACGTGTAAAGTTGGACCAAAATTTTATGTAAATGTATTTATCAGCTACACCTTGAAAGTTAAGAGGGGAAACTTGGCATTACTAATCAAAAGTTGAATTTTTAGACAATAAAACCATCAATATAATGATAGTGGCTTCTACATCATTCCTCTTAGAGCAGCATTTTCCACCTCATGGCATATATAAACTAATTACCAAAAATCTGTGGCACACCAAAAAATATTACATTTTTGCCAAAATATAGATATAATTTTGATTCATTCACACTGAATGGCTATTGCTGTGTTGACTGCTATCATTTTTTTTTAAGTTTGACAATCCAAGGGAAAAGAGGTCAGTGCTTTTGACTAAACAGTCATTTATTACATGTTTTAAATTTTTTTCTGTGGCCCTGGCTGGTGGCACAGTAGATGAGGTGCCAGCCTGAGAACCCAAAGGTTGCTGGTTCAATTCCCAACCAGGGCACATAACCAGGTTGCAAGCCAGGTCTCCAGCCAGGTCTGTAGCTGGAGGTATGTGAAAAGCAAACATACATTGATGTCTCTCTCCCTCTCTGCCTCTCTCCCTTCCCCTCTCTCTAAAAATAATAAATAAAATCTTAAAAAAAAAATTCTTGTGACACTTCAGCCAGATGGCTCGGGCAATCCAGTTGAAAATCTCTGTTCTAAGACTTCTGGTCAAGATGGAAGCATAAGTAGACATACTTTACCTCCTCAGGCAACCAGAAAAAGAATTACAACTAAATCTCAAAACAACACTCAGAGGTGCCAGAAAATTAAACTGTAGGGAAGTCCAACAATGAAGGATTTAAAGAAGCCACAGTAATCCACATGGTCAGGAGGGGAGGAGATGCAGAGACATGATGGAGAGGTGAGGAGACATGGCATGGAGAGGTGGCAGTGGCAGTGGAACAGGCACGGGGAGTCTTATGTTTATGTACAGTGGATAAAAATTGGGAGGGATACCTTGGCAGCAAGCAATCCCAGCCCCAGGCCAACTGCACAGCCATGGGCCCTAGTGCCAGGAAGATAAATCTCCGTAACTTCTGGCTGTAAAACCTAGTGGGGGTTGGGGGAGCAGAAGAAGATGCCAGATTTAAAAAAAAAACACTTTGCCTAAAGAACCCAAACGGTTTTAAAACATATGCAAATCCACCACTCTGGGATTCAACACCATGGCAACAGCTGTAAGGATGCCAGGAATGTCGTACACAGGAAATGAGTGAAATAACTGAAAATGGGATAGATACTGGGCAAACCTCTAAGAGCCTTGCAGAAGCATTGTTCTCTCTCTGAGCCCTCACCTTACACAGAACTACAAAGCAGTGAAGCAGGTTGACTTACCCTGGCAATTACCTAACATTCCACCCCACACAATTTACAGATGTCTTTTACAGGAATCAGAGCAGCTCTATCTAATCCACAGAAACAAACACAGAGAGACTGCCAAAATGGAAAGACAAAGAAATATGGCCCAAATGAAAGAACAGAACAAGACCCCAGAAAAAGAACTAAATAAAACTGAGGTAGTCAACCTATCAGATACAGAGTTGAAAACACTAGTGACCAATATGCTGAACTCAATGAGTACAGCAACAACATAAAAGAAGAAATGAAGGTTACACTAAATGAAATAAAGAAAAATATACAGTGAAACAATAGTGAAAAAAAGAAAACCTGGGTTCAAATGAACAATTTGGAACATAACAAAGAAATAAACATTCAATCAGAACAGAAAGAAGAAACAAGAATTCAAAAAGCAAGGATAGCATAAGAAGACTCTGGGACATCTCCAAATCTGCCAACATCCAAATCATAGGGATCCCAAAAGGAGAAGAAGAAGAACAAGAAATTGAAAACTTATTTGAAAAAACAATGAAAGAAAACTTCCCTAATGTGGCAAAGGAAATAGGCATATTTCCAGGAAGCACAGAGAGTGCCAAAGTTGAACCCAAAGAGGGCAACACTGACAAACTTCTTAATTAAAATGCCAAAGGTTAAAGATAAAAAGAGAATATTAAAAGCAGCAAGAGAAAAGCAGAGAATTCCCATAAGACCAATAGATAAAAGAGATATCAAAAGAGAAACAAAATAAATAAATAAATAAAAATAGAGATACAATCTATATTAACTTATGTGGTGCAACAAATAGTTTTAAGAAAGAAGCTTATATGATAAACACCTACATTAAGAAAAAGTATGCTGGAGGTTCAGTGGGTAGGCGCCACCTAGCCTGCAAACCCAAAGGTCACTGGTTTGATTCTCAGTCAGGGCATATAACCAGGTTACAAGCCAGGTCTCCAGCCAGGCCTGTAGCTGGAGACAGGTGAAAGGCAACCATACATTGATGTCTCTCTCCCTCTCTGCCTCTCTCCCTTCCTCTCTCTCTGAAAAATAATAAATAAAATCTTTTAAAGAAATAAATAAAATTCAAATGGTATTTTTCTCAGAATTGGAACAATCATAAAATTTGTATGAAACCACGATAGATCCCAAATAGCCAAAGCAATCTTGAGAAAGAACAACACAGATCATGTTTCCTATTTTCAAACTACATTTCAACATTGAAATAAGCAAAATAGTCCTGGCTGGTAGCACAGTGGATAAGACACCGGCCTGCAAACCTGAATGTCACTGGCTCGATTTCCCAGCCAGGGCACATAGCCATGTTGCAAGCCATGGTCTCCAGCCAGGTCTGTGGCTGGAGGCAGGTGAAAGGCAACCATACATTGATGTTTCTCACCCTCTCTGCTTCTCTCCCTTCTTCTCTCTCTGGAAATAATAAATAAAATCTTTTAAAAAGAAATAAGCAAATAATATGATATTGGTAGAAAAAATGGCACATTGATCAATGGAACAGAATAAAAAATCAGAAATAAACCTAACTTTATATGGTCAATAAATTATGATAAAAAAGCCAGGAATATATGATAGGGAAATGATAGTTTCTCCAGTAGATGATATTGGGAAAACTGCATAGCCACATGCAAATAAAAGAGAAAAGAAAAAGTAAAAAAACCGGACCCCTTTCTATACCACACAGAAAATTCAACTGAAAAATATATTATATTTATGGCTAGAAATTTTAAAACCTCTAGCAAAAGCTAGGGGATAAGCTTTTTGGATTTGATGCCAAAAGTAAACAATAGTAACAAAAATAACATATAGAATTAAATTGAAAGATTTTGCACAGCAAAGGGAACCA
The DNA here is from genome assembly GCA_004026585.1 of Noctilio leporinus. Taxonomy (NCBI): domain Eukaryota; kingdom Metazoa; phylum Chordata; class Mammalia; order Chiroptera; family Noctilionidae; genus Noctilio; species Noctilio leporinus. Next base: position 17,787 of record PVIW01002056.1, read on the forward strand.
TGAACAAAATAAAAAGGCTACCTACAAAACAGGAGAAATATTTGCAAATTGTGTTCTGAAAAGTAGTTAATAGAACATAATAGCAAACAAAAAATTTTACTAGAAAATGGGTAGAAGAGCTGACTAGTAAGTTTTTCAAAGAAGACATATAAATGGCCATCAGGTACTTGAAAAGATTAGCAACATTATTAATTACTTGGTACATGTAATCAAAACTCAACTCACCTTATACCTGCTAGAATTGCTTTCATTTAAAAAAATAGCAATTGTTGGCAAGAAGGTAGAGAAAAGAAACCCTTATGAAGTGTTGGTGGGGATACAAATTGTGTAGCAACTATTTAAAAACAGTATGAATGTTTCTTTATAAACTAGACTAGAGCACCCTGGCTGGTGGTTCAGTGGATGGTTGCCGGCCTGCAAACCCAAAGACCACTGGTTCAATTCCCCAACCAGGGTATAAAACCAGGTTGCAAACCAGGTAGCAAACCAGGTCTCCAGCCAGGCCCGTAGCTGCAGGCAGGTGAAAGGCAACCATACATTGATGTTTCTCTCCCTCTATGCCTCTTTCTCTTTCCCTCTCTCTGAAAATAATAAAAATCTTTTTTAAAAATAGACTAAAACTACCATATAGTCCAGCAAACTTGTTTCTTGGCTATATATCCAAAGAAAATGAAAGCAGGAATTCAAAAAGATATTTGCACCTGAATGCTCATATAGCATTATTTACATCAGCCAAAATATAAAAATAACCTAAGTGTTCATCCCTAGATGAATAAAGGTAAAGCTGGTATCACTTTTATTTATATTTGAAAGCTAAACAAAAATTCATACTCATATAAATGGAAAGTAGCAAAGTGGTTGGCAAGAACTGTACTGGGGGAGCTTAGAAGAATTTTGTAAAATGGTATGAGATTTTAGAAATGAGATGAATAAGGTCTAAGATTCTAATAACATGATGACTGTAGTTGACAGTCAACATTGTATTGTGTAATTGAAATTTGCTGAGAGAAATTAGATATTCTCACATATACACAAAGGTCTTTTTTGAGGTATTGGATATATTAATTAAATGGAAGGAACCTTATCAAAATGTATACATATGAGGGGACACACATACATACATACACACACACACACACATGGAATTATCTCCTGGAGGCAGGGACCCATGTAGTATAGGCTTCCACCACTAGGTGAGTGTTCTAGGAGCCCATCTGTATCAGTGCACCAGCTGGTACTGTTGTAAGAGGCTGTGTTTGACTTCAATTAATTTTTTTGAAGACTCTATCAATGTGTTTCCCACTTCATGATGGATGATTACAAGTGCACCTACCTGCACCAATCTGAGTGTTCGGCAGCTTTTGACCAAAAATGTCATGACCTTGGTGCTCCTTCTTCCCTATTCAACAGAACTTTCCAATATGGAAGAGGTGAAACAAAAAATGGCAGAAGCACTAAAAGACATCAAAATCAATGAGTTCAAAAATTGTCTTGAGGAGTGGAACAATGTCTTGATAGGTGTATTGCATCAAATGGAGACTACTTTGAAGGTGACTAAACTTTAAACATGTAAGAATAAATATACAAGTTTTATAAGTAAATTCCACTTTTTTTCCCCCTCAGTATATCAAATCATCATAATATACTATACACATTGAGTGTCTTTAAGTAATTAGATTCTTTATTTAAATGTAGACAGTACCATAACCAAAATAATTTATAATAGTCGACAGCCTCTTAACTATGATCTTCTTATAAGTGATGTCTTCTGAAGTTAAGAGTAATGTGAACTCTGTGTAAAATGAACCATCTGCTATGAAGTCTTCCAAGAAAGGAAATTATGACAAGTCCCAATCAGATAAATGCCATTCCATTATTAAAGGGGATTTAAAAGAAGCATAAATTAATTTGAACAGATCTAGCAATTTCCTGGGTTTTATCCTATATAAACCTGACTCTTTATATTAAAACTGTATTCTGGCTTTCTAGCATAAGCAAGAAATTCCTGAACAGCAGCCTAGAAATGACCTCGAGCCTTGGTGATACATATCTCTTCCCTCCTGACCTCATTGGTGCTCCATTCCACACAATATGCCTGATGTCTCAACTCTCTGCTAACCTTCCCAGGTGTCCCCACAGAAGGATGACCATGATGCAGCACCCTTCCAACACAAGCTCCCACTGCTGAGAAGAGGATCCCGTCACAGATCGTCATGGGAACAGAGCCCTGTGACTCAGTGGATAATTTGCTTTCAGGCACTGGCCCACTGACACCTGGTACATCCCATTCTTCTTCCTGAAGGTCCACTGCTGGGAGTCCCCTGACCCTTGGCACTTCATGAGTCATGGTGGGTTTGATGATGGAGTTTCTAACATGTCCAGGCAAAGGAGATTACTTAAAATCAATTTATGCTTTTCATTGTAAATCCACATCTGACTGGGGTCACTGTAATCACCCGCTCTCAGCGCCAGGAGGCCTCCCTTCTGACTTGGGTGGCCCTGGCCACCAGATACTTGCTGGGCTGGAGGTGATAGAGCCTTCCACGTTGAAGGACTTGGGGTATTTGGGCCTCTATTAATAAAGATGAGTTTCTGGGGTTTGGCATTGGGCCCTGGGATCTGCATCTGTTGGGTAAATGTTATCCAAATACCATTTAAATGATTTACAGCCCAACTTCTTCCTTGATTCAACACATTTACTGATATTTCCTAGCTTCTTGTTCTCAGATTAGGTCTTAAGGAAAAATTTTGCTTTTTGTATTCATCTAACCACAAGTATGCCAGCCTCAAGAAGTTGTGTGTCCTGGTGTCTTGGCCTTCAGGGGACAGACAGGATCACCTATTTCGGGAGATGTGCCCAACCCTAGAGCAAGGGATAACGAAGAGTTTACCTCCACACATCCAAACCCGAAATGCTATTTCTAAGTTTTCTCTTCCTCAGAAATCCATGCTGCTGTCACATTGCCCCAGTTCATTGAAGTAGTTTCCGTTCATGGCAAACAACCTGCCAGTGTTGTAGGTGGCCTACAAGCCAGCCATTATAGGTGGCTTTATGGGTGCAGAAACTCCTTCCAGTCCTCCCAGCTCGGAAAGGGCAACAACGGCCCATGTGAAGAGCAGCCCCCAGTTGGACCCACCACACACCACTAAATGAGCTGTAGGCCAGTGTGTCAGCGCTAATGACGTGGATCACTCAACACGTGACCGTCGGTCAGTCCCTTGGGACGGCAGCCAGCAGGGGCTGCAGCCACATGCCATTCGCCTCACCATGGCTGCCCAGGAACACAAGAACTTCTGTTATGTGCATTGCTCCAACCATTCTTCCTCGAATTAATCCCTCACTCTTTGTATTTCTTATTACTTTGATTTTTCCAGGGGGGTAGTTTTGGACAAATTCACCCAGCTGTCCTTTCAAGTCATCAGAGTCCCTGTTGTCACTCACGAGGGTGATCTCATGGAGGAGCAGGGTTGGTGCGTGGCCCAGGGTGCTGTGCGTAGTGTGGAGCAGAGCAGACGAAGCTTCGCTGTAGAAACGAAGAACACTAGCACCTGGCAGATCCACTGGGTGTCTTAACCTTACACACGGCATTTGCCATGTCTGCACATCTCTGTGGTGGCCCGGGTGGTTGATGAGGAGCAAGTTGAAGGCATGCTTCTGATACCCCGAATCTCTCACCACCTGGTCATGTTCATCAAAAAACATACCCAATACAGAAGAGACTTTCTCATTGCCTTTTTCTGCAACTACAATGTGATTATGTACCACATCATCAATTTTATTTGCTTTGAACTGTAATTCTAATACTCAACTTGGACCTCGAGTGAAATAGGGATTGAATTTGGGGGGGAATGGTTCGTGGGGCCCAGACCCCTTGATGGGCACATTCTTAAGTGGCTGAGTCACTTCATTGAAGTTGAAATAAACAAAAAGCAACACAATTCTTTTTGTTTATTTCAAGTTCAATGAAGGTTACAGATGTAAAATGGCATCCATAACAGAAATACCAAACTGTGATGCTTTTCATGATAGACCTAGCATAGCTGAAGGACCATGTTCAAGTGCCTGGAGCAAAAGGTCCTGGAGCCCTACACTGATGCTAGAGGCTGGGTGTGAACTGGGTGAGCCAGAAACTCCAGGGGTGCAGTCTTAGGGGGCGGGCACACTTCTGTGAGCTCTACCTCCAGGAACCCTACCAGGTCTTCAAGATGAAAGTGAAGATCCCAGAAAGGCCCTCTGGTGACTTCCCTTGCCGGCAACACAGGATCCTGGCCTTCTGGGACTGGGGCTGTGACATCTCCCCTGCCGCCACTTGCTGCACTAGGCCAGTGGAAGCCGCACTAGCCCCAGCGACAGAGCCGGCCAGTAGTGGGTGAATGCAATGCCTTCCTGCACTCACCACAGGCCCAACTGCAGCCTTGGCAGAACCTGAATATTTTAACATTTTATTTTTTAATGCTACTTATATAAAGCTAAAAAACACAAAATAACACCTAAACAAAAACCTGCACATGAATGTTCATAGTAGCATGTTCATAATAACCAAAAGGTGAACACTACCTTAATGTCCATTATAGATGTGCTGCATGGATAAATAAAAGTGGCATATCTGCACAGTGTTGTACTGTTTGGCCATAAAAAGACATGAAGCAATATGGATGTTACATGCTGCAATATGGATGAATCTTGAAAATACTAGGCTGAGTGAAAGAAGCCATAAGAGAGCTCTCGCTGGTGGCACAGTGGATAAGGCACTGGCCTGGGAACCCAAAGTTTGCTGGTTCAATTCCCAGCCAGGGTAACATAACCAGGTTGCAAGTCAGGTCTCCAGCCAGGTCCATAGCTGGAGGCAGGTGAAAGGCAACTATACATTGATGTCTCTCTTCCCCTCTGCCTCTCTTCCTACCTCTCTCTAAAAATAATACATAAAATCTTTAAAAAAAAAAGTCTACATACCTAACTCCATTTATATGAAATATTCAGAATAGCCCACTCTATGAGACAAGAAGCAGATTTGTGGTTATCAAGGCTTGGGACAAAGAGGACTGGGAAATAACTGCTACTGAGTAAGGAGTTTCTATTCAGGATGATGGAAATGTTTTGGAATTAGAGAGTAGTAATGGTCCCACAATACTGTGAATGTTCTGGGCCACTAAACTATGCATTTTTAAATATTTCATGTTATGTGAATTTTAATTCAATAAAAAAATGAAAAAAAAAAAAAAAAGAAGGGATGGATACATGCTGCAACATACATGAACCTTGAAAACATTATACTGGGTGAAAGAACCCAGTCACAAAAGACCACACATTATGTGATCCAGTTTAGATAAAGTGTCTAGAATAGGCGATTATAGTCAGAAGTAGATTAGTGGTTACCTAGGAGAGGCAATGGCTATGGGACAATGAAAATGTTTTAAGATTGATTATGGTGATGGTTATACAACTCTGTGAAGATTCTAAAATCTTTGAGTTGTATTCTTTAAATGTATGAATTCCATAATAAATTGTACTTCAGTAAAATTATTTAAAAAGATTGTAGCTGGGGCCATGGCTTGCATATTCTTGTTTCAGTAAGATAATGTTTATTTTATATCTAAATATATGAACATATAAATTTAATAATATTGTCTAGCATTTACTTAAGGAAATAAAATGTTAACTTTAAGGCTCTCTAGAGATAAGTATTTGGTGATAAGTGTTTGGTGAGAGGGTGGACAGAGGGTGAAAGAAAGGGGGAGAGAGAAAGAAAGAAGGAAGGAAAAGAAAGAAAAGGGAAGGGAAGGAAAGGAAGGGAAGGAAAGGAAAGGAGGGAGAAAGGAAAGGAAAGGAAAGGGAAGGGAAGGGAAAGGAAGGGAAGGGAATGGAAGGGAAGGAATGGAATTTTCTTTACAAATTATTTTTATGGAAAAATCCTCAGACCTCAAATCTTTCTCATCTACCTCCCTGCCTTGGTTAATGTTTTGAGTCATAGGGAATAATAAAAGCAAGTGCTCAAACATCTTTTACAAAGTCTTCAATTGAATTTAAAAGTTGAGAAATCTCATATTTAAGCATGTCTATGTATATTAGCCTCGACTGTGAACAAAGAGTATAGAAAGCAAAAAAGATTTCAGTTGAAAGCAAGGATTTATAGAGAGTGGAGGAGTGCACTTAGGTCAAATATCTGAAAACCAAGGTCTTACTGCCTTTAGTCTTCTTCTAGAAAAGACAACTCAGACAGGTAAACATGAAAAGAGTGATGGGAAGAGAGTATTGGAAGGGGGAGATGATGAGAAAAAGATGATTTTGAATAGGCCATATGGACTTTGCTCTTCTTTCATCCAGAATAGAAATTAAAATCTATGATTGTGAGACAGAAAAGTGGACATCATGTGAGCCATACCACTGACTACCGAAGAATTCAAAAGGATCGATCATTTTGGAGTGATAACATATTTTAGTCAACTCTTCAATAAACTTTTAACGATACATCTGCCTTTGTTTTCCCACATTTTCTTGTTCTGTGATAAAAAGATTTATCTGATTTGAGTCTTCCTTTCCCTGACCTCTTTGTGTTTCCTATGCAATGTAATGTTTTAACAGAATTAGACCAATATGCCAATTTTGTTCAAGGAACACAAATTCTAACCTGTATTATTTATTTATATCTGCCCCCTTCCCTTTCCTTTCTGACCTATCCACAGACCAGCAAACTTATGTATGCTTTGTTTGATCTCCCAGCTGGTAACTTAAGATATCTCTGTATTTTTTTTCTCAGGCTGTAATGTGGTACTCAAGTTGTCTAATTTAATATCATAGTAAGTTATGCACCAAGATAATTTTGCAAATGAAATTGCTTAAAAACAGGATGATGACACACCACAATATTCCTTTCCTAGCTGCAAGCACTGTCATGCATTAGATGGAAATGATCAGTGTCAGGAAGATGCAGTAAAAAAATGTGTTACAGCCCAGTAAAGTACTACAATTGGAGGTAAAAAAGAAATGACTGCCAAGACAGCATCAAGGAAGTTGAAAAAGTAATAAAGTCTGGAAATGCATTTATGAATGACAAGTGTATGGGGTTTTATTCACTCACTTGCAAAAAAGTTGAAAAAGTGCTGAATTATATGTTTTTCTCTATTCCCTTTATAATTATTATTATTGAATAATTTCAGCAGTAGGCCATTTCTCTTTAAAGGAAGCTCTTAATTTCATTAGGGATTACCTGATTTTATGGTGGTTGGTTATGTTCCTCTAGGGGCAGCATAGGACAGCAGTTGATGTCTGGTGGCCGTCTTGGTAACCTATGTAACTTCACTTGATGACTTAATGATTTATTGAGCACCTACTGTGCCCAGGGAAAGTCTGGCACTCTTGCTAGATTACCAGGCAAACACCAAGTATGGAAACCAAAAATGCAAAATGAGGCAAATTTGCCCTCCTGCATGATCTTCAAGGATGGGAATAGGTGATGCATCATTTTAGAAGTTTAACAAAATCACTTGAAAATGATTAATGTGGCAGATTGACAGCATTGCAATATTGCAAATCAGGGATGATATGGTAAAGTAGACTGTCTTTAGTATATTTAAACTTACATAATATGCCGAGATTAGTATATATGTGTCTGATACCTATTATTTATTATCATGTATATCTATCTATCATCTACCTTTATCCATATTTAAATACGAGGTCCACAGGTGGAAAATAAACAAAAACTATTCACAAGGCAAAACATTTTCAACCTTTGGTATTCTTGTGTGGTTTGAATACAATGCCAAGCACTTTCACTATTTATGAAGAGAAGTGCAAACTAAATATAGAGCAGATAATTTAACTTTGAAAACTGCAAACTGAAGGATAAAGATATCCTGACACTGTTGCTGGAGGACACACAGTTAGCTATTCCAAGGGGCTGAAGATTGAGGGAAACTTCATTTCAGTTCAGCCCCCCATTTTCCAGACCAGTGTGGATTGCTTTGTCAATTTTTGTGGCATGAAATCCGAGTGCTCTATATAGATTGTTGCAACAAGTCACCTTAGTGTTCTGCCTCACTGACATATGTGATTGCAAATGTTTCAGGGAAACCCATAAATGCCATGGAGTGTTCAGAGCTTTGACATTCTTTTTATATTCCATACCAGTTTACCAGTGAGGAAATGGAGCTGGGGTATTGCTCTTAAATTTAGAAAGTAAGTATATGTTCATCAGCATGAGACTGGGTACACTTGTCGTTTCATTGCTAGCTGGGGTGACATTTGGAGTCCCATTCTTATTAACTTAAATGTCTAAAGCTACGAGATTCAATATATTTTTTTGGAAAACATGCCCTTTTTTGTTCATTTCCTTATCTGTCAACAAAAAATGTAAATTACACAGCTATACACAAAATATCAGGAAGGTTATTTTGTTTTTAAGCCCTAGAAGTTTTTCAAAATCAAGCTTATGCATACATAAAAACACTGATGAAAATGAAGTCTGAAGTTAACACCAGATAAAGATCAGGCCAATGCCTCTGACTAATAAAGGTTCGAAATCCAGGAGGTGAATGGATATGATATGTGGGCCTTTGTATCCTCATGAAGTAAGGCAGCATCATTTATAGACAGCACTTCATTTACCTCCACGGAACTGAAAAGAGAGTAGCCACCTCGACCTTATTTCAGGAAGCTGTCATTTTTTTTATGCCTAATGTGCTTTGGCCCAGAAATATGTTAACCCTTGCACTAATATATGAGACCTTTATTTTGATATATTCATTCTTCTTCCTAAAGAGTTATTGAGCCATCACCCTATTTTCCATATTTCCAAAATGTCTCTTAGTTGATACACTTTCTAGTAGGTTTGACAAATAAAATATAGAATCCCCAGATACTTTTAATTTCAGATAAACAACAAGGATTTTTTATAAAAAAACGTAAGTATGTACCATGCAATGTTTTAAGTGTACTTATACTAAAAAAAATCATTCATCATTTATCTAAAATTCTAATTCAGTTGGGCATCTGGTAGTTTTATTTTTTAAATCTGGAAATCTTAAATGTGGTCGTTCTTAGAAAAACTGTATATGCTTTTAAAGGATATGTTTACCTGAGCCAAACTTATCACTCTTAGTACTTCTGATTGATGATCAAAAATGGGAAGGTCATTTGTATAAAATTGATGAAAGCAACATTTATACATATTTTGATGGCCCTGAAGTCTCAAAAAAAACCCAATCTGTTCACTTTCTGAGAAGCAGATCTTTTTAGCAGAGCCATTTCATGGGGAAGACACTGCCTTCTGCAGTTGCGAAGTGCAGAGCCAATTTGTCTGACCTTTCACTCACGAGAGCCATCAGTGCATTTCCACTTCATTTATTTTCATTCCCTGAAGTAAGAACACAAATGGAAAAACTTCAGTAGACTAATCATATGACTGTGGGTGCAGAAGAAGGGGCCCAAAGTGTTGTGCTATGGTTTGTTAAAATATTGTCATCAATGAGAATTCTTATGCAATGATGTAATTGATTTGTTTTAAAATATCTTGTTACCACATATGGTCTTAGATTAGAGGTAGAATCATATAACCAACTTTTGGGGGAGATGTCACAGAGGCTTGTGATTGTTACCTCTTGAAACAATTGTTTTTAAACAGTCTGTGCTGATTTCTATCTATGTACATTTCTGATAATAAACTGTCTTGCTTTTACAGAAAAAAAAAGTGGTTTTTTTTCTTCTTGGTTTTATCTTCCTGGATCTGTCTCCTTAATGCTTTCTTTTTTTCTTTCTTTATTTCTTCCCCCCCTCCCCCAGATTGATTATTGGCTCCAGTTTTCTTATTTGTAAAATGAAGATAACAGTCGTTACTCCCTTAGTGGTCGTGAGGATTATATGAGATAAATATCAAAATTTTAACTTGGTTTTGAACCACTGTGGCTTATTGTTTGACACTGATAGAGTACATGCATTCTACTGTGCTACTCAAATCATTTTGCTACTTAATAACTTATTAACATGTTTTCTATATAATATCAATAGTGCAAATAAACCTGCTTACCTCTGTGTGGAAGTTTGGATTCTACCATTTTCTTCACAAAACTTTAATGGATAATTGCTATAATTTCAACTTTATATGCATTTGTCCTCAAAAAAAAAAAAATAGTCATGGCTTGTGGGTTTTTAAGTTTGCTTTTGTGTTTTTATACTTCTTTACTAAATTGAGCATCAATTGTAAACACTCCATTACCAAATTTAATACACATTTAGATTTCTTTAACATATCAAAACTTTACATGGGGTATGTTTAAGTTTTGTTTAATTGTTACCCTTTATTTTTCACAACTAACACTTTTCAAAGAATATCTCTATAGAAAGTATTAAAAAATAGCACATACCTACACTGAAAGCATAATTGGAGGAAGGCAATTGGTTAAGAGTAACCAATACATTTATTATAAACAGTAAATTGTTAATACAAAAGATTACCTTCAAATACCCCACCCTCCTTGAAACATTGAAAACCTAAAGGATGGTGTTTATTCATAATAAAATGATAACAAAACTATCATTATAGGTAGCATTATCAGTCATAAAATATTCTTATAATCTCTGCATCTAGACAAATGAATAAATGAATGTAAAAAAATCACCAAAATGTATCAGTATTATAAGATGCAACCTCAGTTAAGACTTCTGATTGTGACCCAACTACACCAGACATCAAAGTCTATGATCATAATGTAGTTAAAATATTCAGGTGCACATACAAGTTATTAAACTTGGTCAAACAAAAGGAATTAGTGATTACTTCATACTTAGCCTTTAATTAAAAGGGAATTTGTTCTTGAAAGATAATTAATTTTTTGAAACCTAAGTTTGTCCTTCTCAAAGGTGGGGATTATATCTCTTTCTTCTTTATTATCAATATTAAAAGCGAAAGAAAACCTCTGTGCACATCACAAATACAGCCAACCAATTCAACACACTCTGTTTTCATGAACATGAGTTATAAAACTATGTGCCTAGTATTACCCAAACTTATTAGAGATATTCTCCAACTCACAAATACAACTGTATGGAATCAAAAGGCAGTACATTATCATGAATGTATTTGGTTTAGGGGACAAAAACAAAGATACATCATCTGGATGAGTTATCAAATAAGGGAGGGCTCAAGCAGGACAAAGCCAGGAAGCTAAAAAGCCAGGGAAGATGTAAGGAAAAGCAGATGGTTGACATAGGTGAATGGAGGGCATTCTTATCTCACTCTTATAGGATCAAGTGCTCTGACATGTAACATAATGAATAAAAAGATAAACTTTGGATTTAAACATGTCATTAAAACTTGACTCTTCCCTTTACTAAACATGGGACTCATTACACGTTCTAGACCTTAATCTCTGTAATGGAGGTAAATATGATGATACATCTTCATTAGTTTTTACATCATGAGGTCAGAGGATGCATGCAGGGGACAGAATGTTCATTACATGTAACAAATGGGTGCCCTTTCTATTCCATGGGTGGACAGAGACATTGAAAGGAAACTGGAATAAGCAGATTGTATATCACTACACATAACACAAGGGGAAAATAAAACTACGCAGTCAGTGGTGGATTATCCACCACTCAATTTAAAACAGAATTCAACATGGAAAAAGTTAAAGGCAAAAATAATAAAATTAATATGTATTCAGTATGAAATGATTTATAACAAAAATTTAAAATTGTTGACAATATTGATATAGGTATAATAGGCGATTGTTTTACTAAGCTGCTGGAAAGTCTTTACTCCCTTATTGTTTCTTCTTCTTTTTATATAAACTATGTTTTGCTAAGAGAGGTGAAGTAGAGATTGGTTGCTAAAGAATATAATCAAAGGTATAGTCTTCTTCTAGGCTTCACAAGGTAGTATTTTCAGTGCTGTAAGTTATCTGTATACTCTGAACATATATTTAAATATTTAGCTTTAGTCTAAAATTAGCTATAAGTGGCCTACAGACAAAACACTTAAAATTTGATTTTTCTCAGTTTGCAAAAATTTACCACACTAAACTTTGCAAAAAAAAAAAAAAAAAATCATGCTGTCCATCTGATAGGCGACTAAGTGATCATAGTCCATGGTCATCTAGCCTGCTCCTCGTGGGAGGAAGTTGAGTTGGGATTCAGTATGACAATTTGGAGAATTACTGTGGCCAGGTGGGAAGCTGATTAGGATCAGAACACACTGAGATAAACTGCAGCAACTGGAAATAGACTTGTGATAGAGGGTAGTGTGGCTCTTGGTGATAGTTGTAGAGGGAGTAGTGGTTTGCCTTTAAGCTCTACTCAGATTTTAGGCTGAAGATTTGAATTTCCTTTCACTTTGACATCCCCTCTAATCATGATCACACATGTTCTTGTCAGATATGTTCATGACTACTTGTGGATTTGTCATTCTAATTTTCTAGGCCTTGGTAGAGCATTTAATAATATTACATGAGCTAAGCCTGTCAGACATCCACAAAATAGGCTGTTAACTATATATCTTCATAAACAAAATAAATAGGAAGATTGGAGCTATCATTCAAAGCCCTGGCTCAACAATCCTTTTCTCATCATTCAGCTGCAAAACCAATTTTTTTTTTGGCTGTTTGTGACCATTTAAAATAGCAGAGACCATAATGGCATTTTATGTTTATTTAAAAAAAAAATTAAAGATTTTATTCATTATTTTTAGAGAGAAGGGCAGGGAGAGAGGAAGAAAAGTAGAGCAACATCAATATGTGGTGGCCTTTCACCTGCCTCCAGCTGGTACCGAGGTGGAGACCTGACTTGCACCCTGATTATGTGCCCTGGCTGGGAATCGAACCAGCAACCTTTGGGTTCACAGGCTGGCACCTATCCACTGAGCCACCAGCCAGGATATTTTATGTTTAAAGCACAGAATGTATCACTATTTGAGGAGGATGTGTGTGTGATTGCCTGTCTTCTAGCCAAATTTCAAATTGGATAATTGTCAACAAACTTCCTGAATCTTTGTTAACTTACTGGAACAATATTTATCCTTTCTTTTCCTTATTAATCAGTGTTGTTTGCTGATAAATATTTGCTGTGGCATATTTCAAATCTTATTCACTAACACTCTAAAACAGAAAGTTCTAGTTACTCTTCTGAAAGGTAATAAAGCAATCCAATGTATACAAATTGAGTACTTCCTTTGAGCAAGATCCTTTGAACCAATTAGAGCATCTGAAAGTTTATTGTTTCAAAGAGAATTTCATGTTTAGCCAATGGAGCTTTTCAACACTGCTTGAGCTTCAAACCAAATGTTGACACTTATTATTATTAAATAGTAACTCACTGGTTGGATTATCAATTTTGAAAGGCACTAACAGTATTTGAAGTTATATTTCTACCTTAAACCATTTTCCTTCTTTGCTTTACTGTCCTCCTCATCTCCTTCTTGCTATATATTTGTAACAGAAGTACTCACAGCTACTTGGATGGAAAAGCTATTTTGACTTTCTATAAAGAAACATCTTAAGTGGTTTCAAGTTGTTTAGGTGGATATTGTTTATCAACTCATTTCTGTCTGTTTAAAATACACAAAACCAAATGTACCCCAAGCAATGGTAAAATAAATCAAATAATATATATTCAGTCCTCCTGCAAATGCCTGAAAGAAACAAGTGCAGCCCTTATGAAAAATTAATGGTGTTTTGCTGGCTTTATTTATTTTTTCTTTATCACCTTGAAATCATTTCTGAAAGGAAAAAAAGAGTCTACATGGACATTTCTATTTCAACAGGATAGCTGGCTATTATGCACTAAGTCGTATCAGCATGGTAAAATTGGAAAATAACTTTAAATGAACAAACTTAACTTTAAGAACTTGAATGTAATCGATACACCTCTAAGAGGCAGATTGTGAAGTAGGAAACAAAAATACTTCACTTTACCTGGGAGAAAAAGGGATATGGGAAAAAAAAAAAAAAACCAGCATCTTAAATTTAAAAGATTTAAAACATTTTGTTGAATAATTGGCAATATGTTTGTTTAAAAATTATTTAATAATTTTTAATCTACCACTATTTGGCAATTATACAAAAATATCATGTATTTAGTTATTAGAATAAAAGCAGCAAAATGCAGTACTAAATGAAGATACTATTTAAACATCTCTACATAACCAGAATATTAATTCTATCTAAGCACTGCATTAGTTCACATCACCTTTAAAATATCTAAATGTGAATATCTAATACAGTCAATAGAAATTGATGCTGATATTCAAATAGCCAAAATGTGCTAGTGTTTAGGCCTTTATCCAGCTGCTAATGTCTAACTCCTTTATTATTCTATGGTCCATGGCCAACTTTCCCTTGCTCAGCTCCAAAATTTGTTCATTTCACTCTCTGCTTAAAATGCAATTTTGTATACACTCTTCTACTCTTCCTATTTCTTCTTCATGTTACAACCCAGTACACTGATAAACCTCACTTTACTTCCACCAGTCAAATACTTCTGGTTTCTCTTCAGAAACTTTGAAGTCAATCTCTGACTTTGGCGTAAGAAGCAGGGATTTATCATTAATCCTTTCTGCCTGAAATTACAACTAGTTAAAACCATTTTTCAAATTACATAATTTGTTGTCTACATGCTACCCGGACCTGCGTATTTATGCTTGCTTATAATACCTGCTTTAGTTTAAGCCATCCCTGTGTATTATTAATGTTTTCTGACATAAGTATTTTCTATTACTCCTGTTTTGATTCTGATTAAATTATAGATGCCTGCTCTGACAGATTTCAAAAGTAAAATGTTTCAGAAGTTAAGAGGCCTCTTAGATTTGTTGTCTTTAAGTGATGATGAATAAATGAGGAAGAAAAAACTTGGGATGTGGATAATGGCAGAACATCATAAAGTCAAATACTAAGGTGGACCTAACTAACCCACTGTTTGGAAAGGATCCTGGTAATCTGGAATAGAGGTTCTGCAGAACTGAGTAAGTACTGCCATTATTATTATTATTATTATTATTATTATTATTACACCTAATATAAACTAAGAGAGAAAAAAATGTTCAAAAGAAAATTGAGTTAAGAAACACAAACTAAGGCACTTGTGTATTTACAAGCTTCAATCCCATTCCCAATAAAACTATTTGAACAATTTCAATTGTTTCTGATTATTTGGGGGTAGTTATTGTTAAGAAATCTATAGAAGTAAATTAAGCTGCTGATATTGGTGTCAACTGGCCCATAAGAGAAAACATACCTTATATCATTTCTGGAAATATAAGAATCCTGAAACACTAATTTGAAAAAAAATAGATGAACCCTTATATTCCCAGCAGTGTTATTTACAATAGCCAAGATCTGGAAATAGCCCAAGTGCCCATTAGTAGAAGAGTGGATTTAAAAAGCTATGGTATGTTTATACAAAGGAATACTACACAGCCATAAAAAAGCAGGAGCTCTTAACTTTTGAGATAACATCATGGACCTAGACATTATTCAGCTGAGTGAAATAAGCCAGTCAGAGAAAGACAAACACCTAATTAGCAAAATAAACTGATACCAAAATAAAAACAGAGGCATGGATACATGGAACAGATTGACAATTGTCAGATAGGAGGGAGGAAGTGGGGAATGGATAAAAGATGGTGAAGGCATTAGCCAAAGGACATGTATGTACTATGCATAGACACAGACAATAGTGTGGTGATGGTCTGAGGGAAGGAGGTGTTGGGTCCTAGTTGGAAGTGGGCAAAGAGAGCCAAAATGGGGGCATCTGTAATAGTGCCAACAATAAAGTAAAAAGGTAAATTAGTGGTTTAAGAAAGAAAAATAATAGCTACCTTTGTACTAAGAAAAGTGTTAACAAGTTGATTGATTTTATTGTTTCCAAATGAATTGTTTCTCCTTTCTTTTGTATTAGAGGTTTACACACCTTGGCACATTACTATATGATTTGTATTATCCTCCTATAAGGGAAACACACTTCCTCTCCAATGTCAGGTGTGGCCAGTGACTTACTTCAGTCAATAAAAGAAATCAGAAGTAATACAAGCCTAATCTTAAAGGAAGCTTTATGTGCTGCTGACTGTTTCTGTCCAGTATCTTGTTCTTTCCCCCTTGCTCTAAGAATAGCATGTCCCAAATGAGGCTCTTTCTACAGCCTGTGTTCTGGAAGGTGATGGCATAGAATAGAGGAAAAGCACTTGACAGCCATCTACATATAACAAGCAAGAATTAAATCAGTGTTATTATATGCTACTAAGATGTTAGGATTACTTATCATCATTGCATGAATTAGCAAAAGTTAACTAATATGCAAGTACATACATGATTTATTCTAACACATAATTATACAAACAAAAATTTTACTTTTTTGGTCTGATGCTATTAATATTTCTTGATGAAGAAATAGGACTTAAGATGTCACATCTTTCTACTTCTTCAAATAGGTACATTTTAACCATTAACAGAGACTGTATTAAGTGATTTTATCTTTTTTTTTTTTTTTTAAGATTTTATTTATTATTTCCAGAGAGAGGGGAAGGGAGAGAGTCAGAGAGGGAGAGACATCAATGTGTGGTTGCCTTTCGCCTGCCTCCAGCTACAGACCTGGCTGGAGACCTGACTTGCAACCTGGTTACGTGCCCTGGCTGGAGAACTGAGCCAGTGACCTTTGTGTTCGCAAGCCAGCACCTATCCACTGCGCCATCAGTCAGGGCCTTAGTGACTTTATCTTATAGAGTCTCCATCATTATTCTCCACACAGGTGAAGTGAGGTGAGGGAAAATAAGATGCCTAGAATTGCTCTTCCCATTTTCTCTCTTCCTTTTTCAAATGCAAATCCTCATCCATTCTCCAAATTCTCCTACTACAAAAAAAAAAAAAAAAAAACGAGAAATGAATCATAGTGGAAATCAAGCAGAGGGCATTGAAGCCGGGTTTTCATTCTTTCAGAAATAGTTGAACTAAGTCAAAGTTGCCTGAGGAGAATAAAAATGTGAATATGTGAATTTTCTCTCATTGAATCCCACTGCCTTGTCTGAACATGCATCTTAACAATATACAATTTTGCTATCACTAATTAAAAAATAAGAAGTTAGTGAATACTTTGCTATGGGGGGTTCCAAATGAAACTGCTTTAAACTTTTTTCTGCATGAATTGGTAACATTCAAAACAACTGCATTTAATATAAAGAGATGATTTTAGGAAAAATAATTCGTGGGTACTAGATTTAACTCTTTGTCTTGATGTGTATACACATGCATGTATATTTTTTCTTTTGTTCCCCCCTCACCCTGATTCAACTTCAGTAATTCAGTCTTTATGTAATCCAAATGTGTTCCTCTTCAGAAATAAGATTAGTCACAACAGAAGTAAAAAAAGATCTAAGATAAGGTGATTTAATAGACATTCTTTAAAAATAGCAGTCATATACTTTTAACTAGGGAAACCTTTTACGGAGGACGTATGAAGGCACAATGGTACCAGAGCCATCCTGGGAGGCCATGATTTCTATGATGTGACAGTGTTTTCATTAGGACTAAACCGCTTTAGATAGAACTCATTAAAGAATATGTTATACTAAATCTCATGGAAAAGGCAACTAAACAGATTTTCCTTTAAAACCCCCAGAAAGAAACACAGATCTGCCAATAGCTGGATTTTAGCCCAATGACACCCACTTCAGACTCACAATCTCCACAACTGTGAAATAATAAATGTTTTATTTAGCTAATAAGTTTGTATTGAATAATACACTGAACCTAGTATAAAGGAACCATGGACATGGACAACAGGTGGGATTGACTTTGGGGGAAATGGGTGGATGGGGAGGGGGACAGAGGGGAGCAAAAAAGGGATGGATGTAATAAAACAACAATGAAATTAAAAAAGAAAAAATAAATTAAAATGCTCTCTTTAAGTGATTAAAAAATAATAATAATACACTTACCAACCACCATTGCCTGTTGGATACATAGTTGGGCCACATTTCTCAATTTCTCTGGAATTTAAGTGAAATTTGGGGCCCTTGTTCTGCAAGTTGAAGACCAGGCAGGTTCACTCAGGATTCTGATGGACAGAAGAAAATATGTGGAGCTGTGGGGATGTCTGACATGCCTTTATTGCATCAGTTAGGGTGATCGCACAAATAGAAACCTACCACTTATATAGGTACTATGTGCAAACAAAGCTCGCTGCATGCCAGAATAGGATGTCACTCGTTGCATAATACAGAGTGCCCTACGCTTGTTCATACTTAACTGTGGTTACATAAGCATTGCTGAGTCACTTCTACCTGGATGATTCTGTAAGACAGTTTGACTGACTCCATTTTCCCCACAGGACATATTCATGGGCATGTGGACTCTATAGTCACAAACTGTCCGTACATGAAAAGGCCCTGTGCTGGTTTAATGTTCTGTTGCTACAGTCATGGAACTCTTTTATTTTAAATATATTTTATTTATTTTGCTATTACAGTTGTCCCAATTTCCCCCTCTTTGCCCCACTCTACCCAGTACCCCATTACCTCCAGCAATGCCCCCCTTAGTTCATGTCCATGAGTCGTGCATATAAGTTCTTTGGCTTCTCTATTTCCTTTGTTCTTCTTAACATTCCCCGTCTATTCTGTAACCACCAATGTGCTCTTTTTTTTTCCTTTCACATCCAGACAATTCACCATTTAATTACTACCTTCTGTCAGCTTCTTAAATCATATTAATACAAAGTTTTCTTTTCATTATTCCAAAATGCCTACATTAATTCATTTGTTTAAGGAATTACTCTTTTGAGTAATATGAATTGTAATATTACCAAACACATGCAAAAATATATTTACACACATACATATTTTTACACATATTTAAAGTACATACTGGATTTTGAACAGTTAATACAAAAATTTTTAAACATGCCAATAGCCTACATAATTATTACATGTTAAATTATAGTATTTTAGATATATTGTAGCAAGATTAAGCAGTTTTTTCTTCTTTAATACTTATTTTACTCTGGAATGCTATTTTTGTGAACTATGTCACAGAAATGGTGTACTGCAGAACTCACTTCTGTGAAAGTTGTCCTAGAGACAATGCCAAACCCATAGCAAAAAATGAATTTGGTTTTTGAGCCAGATCCTCTTTCCTCCAATAATACAACTCAACTTCATTTTAACCTACTGGAACTATAACTTATTCTTTTTGGAGTTTTCCATCTTAAATAGCAGATTTATTTATTATTTATTTATTTAGGCTGTGCACAGGTCTTACTTCTTTCAATACCTCTGTTTGTCCTCTACATGTGTTTTACAAGTTGAAGCCTTCAGAAATAATGGCACTTACAGTGCTCAGCCAATCTCCGGAGTAGAAATTATTATGTCTACTAAGTTGAGGTAAAAAATAAAAATCCCTAGGATTTAAATAATTTTGTAGAATAGTATTCTAGCTATTTTTTGAATTTGTAGTTGACTTCCTAGGTGGTCCTAAACTAACCCCTGAACTATTTAAGTCTGTTAAGGTAGAGATTAGGTATGTTCACATTTCAATAATAAAGTTTACTATAGCATTCATTCCTTTTCCCAAGCATCCCCAGTTTGGGGGCCTTCATAACTGGAAATGTATATTTCCATGATTTATTTGAAAGGAATCTCATTTAATTTATATGCTAATATGATAATATATATTGTCTATGTACATGAATCATATAGTTCAGTAGTTTGCAACTTCCATCCAAATTGGTCTTCATTCTCAGCATATTTTCTAACCTAAAGATTGACTGATTTTGCATCACCCATGACCAGTTGTTTGCTATTTAAAACATAAATTGCTAACAAAATCTACATATTACACACCTACAAACAAGCACATATTTTATAACAGTGAATAAGAAAGATAACATGTCTTCTATGTAATATATATCCACATTTTCTTATTTTTTTCTTCTTTTTCAACTGCATTCAATTTTTCTGAGTTATTGGAAGCAACTTGATATTCTCATATTGTGAAATGATTCCAATCTAAGAAAACTTAACCTGCAGTAATGCACATATAAGTAACATACAAAATTGTACCTTGGTTAGTAAAATCTAGTTATAAAAAGATCACTTTAAAGCATTCATAACTTGAAGTTGGTTCTTGTGACGGACCAGCTGTCCCTGGATTACGCACCGGGTTTGGACGGCGGAGGACGCAAGAAAAAGAGGAGACAAAGTTGGGGTCGGGAGGCTCGCCCAAGCCCAGAGTCCTGTTTATTAATCACACTAAGCTTACATGCAGGTATTACTGGCATCTGCTCAACTGAAACCAGGAAGTTAAGCTAGCCACAGGGAACAAGACATGGCACACTCTACTTTCCATGCTTCATGGGCTACAGGGTAAACAAACTGGGATGACTACCTGTACACGGTGTCTGTTCCGGGTCCACCTGGCACTAGGGCTGGCCTTGCCAAAAGCCCTTTCTGCTAGCTGGGCCTTGCCAAACAGACTAGCAGCCCCTAACAGGTTCTTATCCATTTGGCTGCTCTACGTCTTTTAATTGGTGTATTTAATCCATTTACCTTTGTTCTTGTCTGTCTCTGTTTCTTCATCTTCTTAAAGCAGACGCTTTAGCATCGCATGCAATGCTGGTTTGGGGGAGATGTCTTCTTTTAGACTTCTTTTGTCTGGGAAGCTCCTTATTTCACCTTCCATTTTGAATGACAGTCTTGCCGGGTAGAGTTTTTGGTTGCGAGCCTTTGTTTTTCATTGCTTGAAATATTTTTTGCCATTACCTTCTGGCTTGTTGTGTTTCTGTTGAGATATCAGCTGATAACTTTATGGGAGCTCCTTTGTAGATTATTAGCTGTTTCTCTCTTGCTGCTTTTAGGATGCTCTCATCTTTGAAATTTGCCATTTTCATGATGATGTGTCCTGGAGTGGGCCTGTGTGGGTTTACCTTCCTTGGGCCCCTTGTGCTTCCTGAGTTTGCATGACATTTTCTCTCATCAAGTTACAGAAGTTTTCTGTCATTACTTTTTCAAACAGATTTTCTATCCCTTGCTCCTCCTCTTCCCCTTCTGGTATCCCTATGATACAAATGTTATTACGTGTCCTGTTGTCCTGCAGCTATCTTAAAACCTCTTCATACTTTTTCAGTCTTTTTTCATTTTGTTGCACTGCCTGGGAATTTTTTTTTCTAGATTGACCTCCAGCTTGCTGATCCCAGCCTCTGCTTTCTCTAGACTGCTTCTGATTATTTCTACTGTGTTCTTCAATTCAGAAGTGGTATTCTTCATTTCCGCCTGGCTCTTATTGATGGTGTCTGTGTCCTTTTTAATGCTTGTGTAGTTCTCAGTAAGTTCCTTGTAGCTTCCCAGTTCCTTGTAGCTCCCCTGGAGTTGTTTGTAGTTTTCTTTGAATTTGCTGAGCTCACTGAGCTTCTCTATCATCATTATTTTGAATTCCATGTCTGATAGTGTGTTTGCCTCTATTTCATTTTGCATTCTTCTTGGGGATTCCTCCTTTCCATTTGCTGAGGGTTTCTTTGTCTTTCCATTTTTGGTGGCTCTTGTTTGTTTCTGCTTCTTAGATTGGTCTGATTTGATTTACTGTCTTAGTGGTGTGACCTTCTGTGGTGTAGAGGTGCACTTTTTTTTCACTTCCTGGATCTGTGCTTGGTGATATCAGCTCCTGTCACAGTCTGGGCCTAGTCAGACAGTTAGAGACTACCAGAGATCCACTGTCTTTGTCTCTTTTAGTTGTTAACCCAATCAGTCTGTGAGCAGTGTTCAGTTTTAGGCACCACTGGGTGGGGAAAATGAATTCAGTTATTAATCCAATCAACCTGTAATCTGAGGTCAGGTTTAGGCACTACTGGGTGGGGCGGATTAATTCCTATGGGTGGGGCTGTGGCTTCCCCTCAGGCTCCTGACCTTTGGAGAAGAGTGGTCTGCTGGCTGTATTGGGGATGGGTCAGCGCTAGACTCACAGGATGCTCCCTTAGTTCTCCCCCTAAAGCCACTGACCAAAAATTTCCCCAAGCTTCTCTAGTCCACTGTGCCCTTTCTCTGCCAGAGCCCATGGTTTGTGGGTGCCTCTGTATTTTCGTGCGTGGTCCCTTTAAGAACTTGGTCTCTGTCAAGCCAGCTAAAGCTGGTGGCTTTTTGCTTTTCACTGCTAGGTGCTGTTTTATCCTCAGCTTTGTTTCTGTAGGCTGGGAAGCCCAGTTGGGGGCTTAGATCCCACCCTTCTCAGGTGGAGCCCTGGCTCCAGAGATGTTTCTCTGTCCCTTCAGCTGCTCTCAGTGGGAGCCCAGCCAGCCTCTTGTGTCTCCGCACTTCCTACCAGTCACGTTGTGATGAATCGGCTCTTCTGTTTTGTCCCTGGTAATAAAATTTCTCTCCAATTGGTGTTCTGTTGGTTATTTTGGATGATTTCTCCCCAATTAAGTTGTAATTCCAGTTTGGTGTTGGGAGGAGATTGGTGTAGCTCCACTTACTTCTCCATCATCTTGGTTCTCCGGAATTCTTAATAATGTTTGAACAAGAGACCCCACTGTTATGGTGCAGTGCGAGAATGACATTCAGAGACAATCAGATAGAATTTAAGGAGCCTTTATTAGCTGGCCAGCAACTGTCCACCTTCAGTCCATGCGGGGATTCCGATAAACAGCCCCGACCAAGGGATGCAGTCAGCTTTTATAGTTTTCGATATATCCTGGGTAAGGTCATACAAACAACTGGTCCTTACTCCTGACATCCTGGTTCTGCAGTTCCTACTGGGGAGCAGGTGAGGAACTTGGCTGCCTACCTCTCTATTCACTGCCCACTGGTGTCTCTTGTTATGCAAGCATTCCTGCTATGCCTGGCTGAAGCCTGCAATCGTGCAATCCCAACCCTATTTCTTCTAGCAGGGTAAGCTTGTGGGGAGGAAGAGGGAGGTTAAATTTTCCTTACTATCTCACCACATTTTCACTTTTTACTGGGCCCCAAACTATGTAGATGGTTCTGTTGAGACTATTGGCCATTGACAGAGGTGATGTATGTCACTTTGAGGGATGAGCCATAAAATAACTAAATTAAATTTAGATGAAATAAAATGAGATTTAAAACTTCCCAGTTCTCCACTATGTTTTTTCCTCTTCATTTGCCAGCAGAAACTAGAGGATCCAGAGATCCCAAAGCCCAATAAAATTGGGAGAGTGGATGGGAATTCTGTGCTCACTGGCACCATAAATCAAATGGAGTTGAAGGGAAAGGGTGCAGAAATATGTATTTGCACATCAACCCTCCATTCCTGTGTATGCTCCATAGTCCCTTTAACTTAAATTACAGAAACAAGTTCAAATATCACATTTTTAAGAATTTCAAGATGCCAATAGTAGAGTCAAACATGGTGCCCTTCTGCAATTTCACAGGTCAACAACAGCCCATGAAGCCAGTCCAGGATATCATTCCTTTTATCTATTCATTTATTGATTTATTTATTTAATGAATAAAGGGAGAAAGTTTTTAGTATTGCATGATCATGACTCCTTTAGGATCAGAACATTGAAAATACAGCCTAGAAGAGAAAAATATTTAGAATTACAGGCTCTTTTTTTTTTTTTTCTTTTTAAAGAGGGAGCATTTTGTCTAGCCTGATTATCAGATAAAAATAAAAAGGAAATAAAACCTTTTAAGAAAAATGTCCATGATCAAAACAACTACTTTTTCTTGACCAGTTTAAAGATCTATTAAAAAAAAAAAAAAAGAAGAGCAGCCAGTGTGAAAAGCAATGTGACTCTCGGCTCTGGCTCAGCTGGCCCCATTTGCTGATTGAAAATCTCATCCTGAATTGTACTGAGAATGATCAGCTCCGGTAGCTTTTGTGTTCAGATTTTGTGACACTTATCTTTTCGTTATGAGATTTTCTCAGACAGTGACATACACTTTCAGAAGTGCTGACTCCTGGAGAATCACAAAAACCCACTGCTAACGGTGAGGAGGAACTAAACTGGACATTAAATGATGCTGACAATAGTAAAGCACCTTTTAAATCGTGACATTTTAAATTTACATTATAGTGGAGTTGCATTATACCCAGGGCTTAACTTCTTACCTCGGTACAGTCAACATAATGGAGTATCAAGATTACCCTTGAAAGGCCTTTAGAAAGGCACCATATTGGAAGTCTGTCCATTGAACTACGATGTTGGAAGAAATGACTGTTTCTTAACATGTTTCTTAACATGTAGAGGTAAATCATATTTACCTCTACAAGATACTTCCCTAAGAGACAGAGTGTGAACTGACAGTGACTACACTCAACTTTGTTTTCTCAAGGGCATTTATTCATTGAATATGTAGTATTGTCGTGGGACTTACTGTTATTTTCCTTACTATTTTCTTTGTCACTGATTTTGTGTCTTGAATTAATGTAAACTGAATGTGCTTATGATCTGGCCTCACTGTACATCTTATGTTCATTTTTGAGTAGTAAACAATATAAGCACATATGTAATGTATATGTGTGTGCTATATTTAGACATTTCATTGAAAACTAATGAATTAATAGACTATGATGATTCATTTTAATGAGCTGTGTGGGAGAAGCACATTTAGATTCAGAACTAATTATTAAATCATGTTATTGATTAGGGTATAAGTATACAAGTTTAAAGTCTGCTGCAAACTTTTAGAGATATATTTATGATAGGTATGTTAGTTACTACATACTGGAAACAAGCAAGCACTAAAAAATCAAGTGTCATCAACCAAAAATAACTGAATAGTCAAGGGTTGGAAATATTTTTTAATGTTTTTGTTATTAGCTATTTTGAGTTAAATAAAAGCAAAGAATAAGAAATATTTGGGGGGGAAAAAAGCACAAACCACAACTAAGTGTCCTAAATGACCCTGAGGAACAACACCCCTTATTTGATCTATGATATTAGCCAGAAATTAATTTTCATTATGTTTAGCCTGTGGTATTTTAGGATTGTTAATTACAGAGGTTGGCCTCTTGGAGTTAAACATAGTTAATCAACATGCTAGGACAAGAGGTTCTACCCTAATTATTACCAAAGCAAGAAATAATAATGCTAGATATAACTGAAAATAACACCCAAAAATGCTGCTTATTCAGCAGCATTTAATTAATTAATAAATAAGAATAATATTTAAATATTATTAAATATTAAATAAATATCAGAACAACCTACACTCTTTTCCTACTCTATTCTCTATCTTCCAACCTATGTGGTCAGAAGGCAAGATAAATAAAAACTAAATTGAGATTTTATTTTTTCTTAGTTCATACCATGGAAATTAAGCCATTTTCTGGATTTAAGACTGACTTTGAGAGGGTGAGCCCCTTCACAACGGTTCTATAACTAGATTACATTAACTTGCTGCTTTGATTTAGGATTTTTCTTTTTATAACCTGAGGCACTTTTTCTCTTTTGGTGTAACTATTTAAAGAAACAAGAGAAAGCCATTATGTTGATATTTACTTATTCAAACTGCATTGTAAATCTGAAACTAATATAAAATAATATTGAATGTCCACTGTAATTATAAAAACAAAATTAAAAAAGTCAAATTGCCTTAACACAAAATTTCTTGTTCCTCTGTTCTTTCACTGCTAATTTAATCTTTATAATAGACCTCCAAATTATAAATAATTTTATACTTTAACACAATCTTCACAGAAATTGGTTGAATTAGGAGTGTTCATGATTGCTTTTCCTTCTGTGTTTTGAATGTTTTCCTTGGTTGTTATTTTCACCTTTTTCCAGTTTTCTAATCAGGAACATGAAGTTACATAAAATGGCCTCATGGAGAAATAGGATGTTAGACAGAAAAAAAAAAAGTTAATTAAAGTTTTTTAACTGTTAAGAGATTAAAGGGCTTGGGAAAAACTGTGCTATTATCAGCATTGTTAAGATGATTTGGATGTTTTGGTTCTTGAACTAAATGAAATAATGTACAATGTGTCAGCAGTTCCAAACAATAATTCTGCTTTTACTTTTCTGCTCCACTGAGATGAGTGACTTTAGCGTCAGTGAAATTTAAGACAGGGTTGGAAGGGAGATTGATTTGGGGGTGGAAGGGATAATGTTAGAAAATCAACTGAGATTTACAGAACACAAAACTGCACATTGAAATTACACTTGTGTTCATTTACACATAAGAATTACTTCATTGAATTCTGTGTGCTTAGCATAGACTCAGTAACAAATCATACTGGCAGGCCTGCGAACCCAAAGGGTGCTGATTCAATTCCCAGCCAGGGCACATAACCAGGTTGCAAGCCAGGTCTCCAGCCAGCTCTATAGCTGGAGGCAGGTGGAAGGCAACCATACATTGATGTCTCTCTCCCTCTCTGCTTCACTCCCTTCCCCTCTGTCTAAAAATAGTAAATTAAAAAAAAAAAAAAATCTTAAAAAAAAAAAACCCAAATCATATAGGAAAACACTTCTCTCTGTATAAGCAAACCTATTTCTAATAGGGATTTCAAAATACTTTAGAAGAAATTGAACTTAATTTTAATCATGAAAGGCTAGTAGTTAAAATCATATGAAATGTAAGTAAGGTTAAAAGAAATCCATGGGTCAATTTTGAGTTAGCTTGGTAAATATAATTACGGCTTTAGTTTTCAATTGAATTTCTGGGGGAAAGAGTACCATTCATTGATTTTTAAATTACCACTCGCTAAATATACAAGTTATAGTTTTACATGGAGAATACTTGAATGGTGACTTATTTTTGAAAATTACAGATAACACAGCTACCTATTTCCTGTTTCTCTTGACATGTTACAATAATAGTAAAACAAAAACAGTCAATAATAACCACCACAACAATAAAGAATACCAGATGAATGCCGTGAAGAAATGGATAATGTTAGTACATTTCCAGAAGACAGAAAGCAGTAGACGCCGTGTTGACTAGGAACGTAAGAAAGCCACCGTTGCTGATGGGCAGAAGGGGTTATAACTGATGAGAGGGTTCAGCAGCCGGCCAGGCCACAGAGGAAGGAATAAGAGCTGGGCTGATTGCAAAACCACAGGAGTAATAGCCATGCCTACACACTATTTTATCTTACAAATAAGATGATCTCAAATCAAGTTTTATTGGTTTCAATAAAACAGGGATGACTTGGACACAAATGAGCATCAGTGTCCCCATTCCCATCCTTACACTGTAAGGTTCTTTAGCAAAATGACCCAGTGTCAGATGATCACCTAGAAGAAATATCCTCCAGATCACAAAATTCAGGTAAGTGAAGACAGCTGCAAGTCAACCTTCCTTTGGCTCTGCATTTTACACCTCCGTGATAATTCTGTAACTACTGATTTGCACTTGTTAATTTCTTCACCATTTAACCCATTCCCTCAACTGCCCTTCTCATCTGACAACTGTCAAAATGTTCTCTGCATCTTTTGATTTCTGCTTTACCTTCATTATTTCCTTCCTTCAGCTTGTTTGGGTTTATTTTGAATCTTCTTTTTTCTAATTTCTGAGATAAAAGCTTAATCTTTTGAATTGAGATGTTTTCAAATTTTTAGTGTAAGTCTTTAGAGTTATGATTTTTCCTCTCAACATTGCTTTTGCTGAAATCCCACAAACTTGATATTTTGTGTGGTCTTAAAAAACCAGTTCTATGTATTTAAAGAATTTTTGAATGTTCCTCTGTGACCGATAGATTACTTAGAAGTATGTTATTTGTTATATGCAGACGAAAGCGAGACACCAAACACTGGAGACTTTCGGAGATTCAAAGATGTTATTTATTGGCCAACCAAGTTTTAATCTGCGCAGGGGCGAACTCTCATAGGGTCCGAGGACCCAACACCCACCAGGGCTACCAAATGAGAGTGGCACCTAACGCTTACAGCAAAGTCCTTTTATTGGGAGAGTAAGTAATTTCACAAAAGCAGAATTGGCGGTTAGCGATTGGCTACATTCTGTATTTCAAAGCTGTTGTAATTCAATAACTCTTATCTGATGGGGCATTCTGTCATTCACAGACCTTTCTTTTGGAAAGGGGACATCTTCTTAACTCATACTTCCTCAAGACCTGGGTTTTATCTTAGTACACTGAGTTCTCTTTATGTTACATTGTTCCTTAAAGAAACATATCCTGTCTCTGGCTCCAATTCTCTTTATGTTGTATTGTTTCTTAAAGAAACACATCCTGCTTCTGGCTCCAATCCTCTTTATGTTATATTGTTTCTTAAAGAAACACATCCTGTTTCTGGCTCCAACATTATTTACTTTTTATTTGATTTTCCTTTTTTCTGTTATTGATTTCTATTTTGATTACATAAAGCCAGTGAACATATTTTGTATAATTTCAATTATTTAAAATGTTTGAGTTATGTTTATGGATCAATTTATGACCTACCATGGAGAATATTTCACAGATGCATAAAAATGTGCATTATGTTGTTATTAGGGGAAGCATCCTAATGTGTCAATTAGATTCTCTTGGTTGATTTTATTGTCCATAACTTCTATATCTTTGAAGTTTTCTGTCTAGTGGGTATATTAGTTACATGAAGATGTTAAAGTTTTCAACTATAATAGTAGATTTGACTATTTTGTTGCCAGCCCTATTATGTTTTATTTAATTTATGAGATTCTGGTTTTTCGGTTGTGTCTGTATTTAAGAATCGCATGTCCTCCTAGTGTACTGCTGCTTTTATCAATCTGTAAAATACTTTTTTGTCTATAACACTCTAATCTACTTTATTATGTTAATATAGCTAGTTCTGCTACTCTTGCTTAATGTTTGCATTACACACACACACACACACACACACACACACACACGTACTTTCAAATTACTTATGTTGAATTTGAAGTCATTTTTCGTAAGCAGCATGTGTTGGGGGTTCTCAACACCATCCTCCCATTTGATGATTTGGTAGAAGAATTACCATGATTCACCATATAGTCAACTCACTCCTATGTTTTATTGCAATATTTTATTTGCAATATTTTATTGCTATGATTTATTCAGCAAAGGGAAAGTCACATGGAGTAAAATACAGAATAAAACAGGCATAGCTCTTAAAAAAGAGTCCACTCCCAGTGGAGTCTCACAGTAAGTGCTCAATCCCTCAAGCCATATGTGTGATAAGTATCTGAAATGTTTTTCACTGGGGAAGCTCATTAGAGGCTCACTACCCAGAGTTGAATTTTTTTGTTGGTTTTGTTTGATTTGTGTTTTTAATTTGGAACTAGTCATACAGGCATCTTCTCTGAGCATATACCAAATTTCCAGATTCCTTAAAGGAAAGCAGGTGTTCAATATAGAACATCCATTGTTTACAAAAACAGTTTAGGCAAAATGAGACATTCTTATCAGAAAATGTTAAGAACTGTCTGGAAAACTAGGTTTCTAGACAATAGGCAAGGGCCACCCCAACAACCTGGTCTTTTAAGGATAGGAACCTTAGACTTATTAATTCTTTGTTACAAATAAAATATAGTTCAGGTCATTAAAAAAAAAAAATCTGCTCTACCAATCTCTGTCTTTTTATTTTTGTACTTACAGCATTTACATTTAAGATAATTACTGGCATATTAGTGTTTAAATCTGACTTTTTTTTTTCTTTTTTCTGGTTATCATAATGAGATTTATTTTGTAATGTTTTATGGTGGGCTCATAACAACACTGTTTTTTAAGATTCCATCTAGATTTATTTAAAATGTTGTTGAGAGGATCTCGTAGTACAGTTCTCATAGTGGTTGCCCTAAGTATTATATGCATGTGTTGCTTATAAATAGGCCACTGCTATCAACATTTCACCAGTTTGAGAGAGGTGTGAATATGTGTCATTTCCATTTAGGTCCCACTTTAAATATCACTTTCTTTGGTGTCAGATGGTGTTATAATTTTTGTTTCAGTCATTATATATGAGTTCGAAATTCAGAGAGAGAGAAAAATAAAGGTCTAATGCATCTTCTCCTCTTTGAATTGTTTATTCTTTTTTTCACAAATGTTCCATAATTCCTTATTTTATGCTTCTTTTCTTTTTGACAGAATTCTACTAGCCATTCTTTAGGATAAGTTTGCTAGTGACAAAGTACATTAGTTTTATTTTGAGAATGTGTTTATTTACTTTTTTTTCCCCGCAGGATAGTTTCACCAGGTATTATTGAGTTAGGAAATACAGTTCCTTTCTTTTAGTACTTGGAAAATATTATGTCACTTCATTGTGGCTCAAAAGTTGCAGATGAGAAATCCATCATAATCTAGGTTGATGCTCCATATAAATAATGTGCCAGTTACCTTGGCTGTTTTCAGTATATTTTTCTTTTTGTTTCATTTTCAAAAGTTTAACTAATATGTCTTCACATGGATTTCTTTGGGTTTATTCAGACATAATTTTCTCAGTCTGTTATCTGTAAACTTGTCTTTGATCAAATTTGGGAAATTTTTCAGACATCCTTTTTTTAAAAATACACTTTTCACCACAATTTTGTATTGCTCCTTTTCTGGGACTCCAACGATAGAAATATTGAATCTTTTGTTGTGTCCCACTGGCCCCTATATCTCTGATAATTTTGTTTAGTTTCTGCATATTTTCTCTCTATTTTTAAAAGATTTTATTCATTATTATTTAGAGAGGAGGGCAAGGAAGGAGGAAGAAAGGGAGAGAAGAATCAATGTATGGTTGCCTTTCATCTGCCTCCAGCTACAAACCTGGCTGGAGACCTGGCTTGCAACCTGGCTATGTGCCCTGAGTTCTTCTCCATAACTAGGTCTTTAGCCCACTTGTTTAACCTTTGTCAGGGAGAGATTATCTGGGTCTCACTGAGAGGAAAAGCTTCCCCAAACCAGGCTGTTTGCTGTGGCTGCAAACAGTGCTGTGTTTTCCCAGTTCTACCTGCTTATTGTCCTTTGCTATGAGTCTGGGTACAGCAAGAAAGAAGGTCTAGGCTACTTGCTATGACTTTGTCCCTCTTGTGGGTTCTGCCTACCCACTCTAGTGAGTCTAGGCAGGGTAGGAGAGACTTAGTCATGCAAGGATCAAGAGGTTTCCTGGATCAGACCACTTCCTGTATCTTGTTTCATCTACTGGCTCTGCCCACCCATTTGGATATCTCTTGGTGGATAAGGGGAGTATCCAGGTTGATGGGGAATGGGTGCCCCCACTAGCTCCTTATTTCTGGTAGTGCTCTCAACTGATCCCCTTTCAGGGTCAGACTTCCCTGCGGTTGTCAGAGGGACTTCTGCTTGAAGAGGAATGGACTGTGTTCTGTTACTAGATTGTAGTTTGGGCAGTTTCAGGCCTGGTGGATGACCTCTATGGTGTGGGGGTGACACAAGATGTTCTCCTGCCATCTAAATCTTTACTCCTCATAAACCAGCTGATCTTCCTCTTACATCCTTTCAAAGTACTTGGATTATGTCTTGTGCTATTTTCAAAGTAGAATGGAGGGGAAGAATGATTGTATATCACCCTGAAGTTTCTTAATTTACTTTTCAGCATATGCTGATATTACATAATAATTTGGAAAATTCATTTTTTAAAGTGTAGTTACATTAAAAAAATAAAAGCCATTATAGCTTTGACTTATTTCAAAACCTAAATATTTATTATTTTAAAAGTCCATATGGTTCTCTAGCTTTTTCTACTCTTTTCTTGAATTAAAGTGTGATCTTGCCACTACTGGCATTGAAATAACAATGCCTGCTATCATTTTCATAAATCACATGCAAGGTAAATAACATTTTCTGCTTGAAAGAGGGAAAAAATAATAAACCTCAGAGAGATTCACTTAAATGTGACGAGTTTTAGGTTCAATAATATTGTCATGGACTGGGACTCAAATGAAGCTCTATGTAGCTTAATACATAGTTTCTTTCCTTACATCCCAATTTTATGACTTTAGATTCAGCCTTCTCAAAACTCACCGATGTATATAAGAAGGTATTAATGTGAATATTCTCAACATGCATGAGTTTTGTTTTTCCAAACTAGATATAGTCAATGGGAGTATGAACCTATAAAGTATTGTTTGAAGTAAGACTTCGTCCACATTTGTCCACTTACTTTCAATAAAACCTAGGATTTAACCATTCCGATTCTTAGTTTTTTTTTTTTTTTTTATTGGATGTAATATTTACCTTTTTGTGTCATTGTAGTGATTAATCAGAAAAAATAATGCAAAAAACACCCAGTTTTTTCTTGATACATAAAAGGTACTTAATGATATATTATTTTTATCACTATTAATATAACAATGATAATAAAAATGATGAAGAAGAAATGTAAGAGGAAGAGTGAAAAGTTTCTTTAAAAGTATTGAGGTATGGAAAGGGAATATTCTAGTCTAATACATCAACTAGAGCTAATAATGTTAGTGCAGATGAGAAATCTGAGAAATCTGAATATATGAGAAATCATATTCAGTTTAAATGAGTGAAGCAAGGGGAAATAAAAGTAATCATATAGAGTCAAATCAAATGTTTGTTTTTTTTCTCAGCAGCATTTACTTTCTATGTCAAGGTAGAAAAAGGAAGGCACTGGGAATTCAGGGAAGGAAAAATATGATTTGAATACATTTAAAATCTTTAGAAATTCTTATCAACAACTAGTTAAAAGCTCAGCTTTACAATTGTGGAAATTTCACATATATTCTGTTTGGTTAAGTTTCCCAAGAGTAAAAGACATTACCATCTTAGAAGAGCTGAAACATTTGAAAAATATTTCCATTAAATAAGGAGCTGAAATTTAAATGCTGATTGCAATGGAAAGGGGGATAGTAACACCTAAAGTCTATGGCTGCTGCCCAAGATAATAAACAAATATCCAGCACAAGACACATTTTAGGAATTAAAAGGAAGATTAGAAATCATGTGATCTAATAGAGTTATTTTACGGATAAGAGATCTGAGGCGAAAAATGCACAGGATGAAAAATGAGGTATTTCTTATTGATGCAAATTGCTGAGGGGAAAGAGGAGTAAAACAGAGCAGAGACCTTATTTCTGGAATCATGTCCACTGGTAATGCGAATTACAGAAGACCATTTGCAGAAATGAGTATATAGATGAACCAATCATGCTGAAACAGATATCCTGAAAATATACCATAAAGAAATTTTATTCTAAAAGGCAATAAAATTTCCTGAGGGTATTTTGACATAAAAATGAAAAGTAAGTGAAAATTATTTGCCATTAACTTTTTGTAAAGTCAATAATTCATTATTTGACAAATACATTCTAAATGATCTCTTAAGTATGTTTTATTTTTATTTTTATTCATTAACTAAAAATGTGTTTAGTATAGGCAATAACATGGTGGACATAAAACATATATAATGGTGTATTGCTTTTCCTCATGAGCAGTTTAACATCTAGTGAAACAGATACATCATTTACTGTACTGTTTAACCCTTATACCATTTTCCTAAGACAGGAACAAAGGCTTAGTGTATGCTGGGGACATAGTGATTAGAAAAGTCTTTCTAAATGAATTGATTTCCAAGTATGGCATAAAAGGATAAGTACTGATCTGGTGGTAGACATGGGAAAGGAAAAAGATGCCAGAGATGAGCAATATAGTACAGAGGAATAGAAATAATTTTGTAAACAACCTAAAAACTGGGCTGAGACAGTGGGAGCTCTAGGTTCATGAGAGGATTTATACATTGATATCTAAAACTATACTGAAACTATAGGTTTAAGCTAGTGTTTAAATATATTTTGTGCCATTTTAAGAGCAAAGAATAATATACTAAGTACAAAGAGAAGTCACAGAAAAGTTTGTGAGGAAGAAATGGAAATTTGATTTTTGGCTTTGGAGGACAACTGATTGCTGCATAATGGTTTGATGTGAGAGGATAGAGACTGAAAATAAGTATTAATCTACAACTCTACAAAACAACCAAAATAATCTAGAAAGGATAATAACTTGAATTCAAATAGTTACTATGGGGATATGGAGAAGTAGGTAGCAAATGGTATTATCAAGAAAATAAAAAGATAACATATAATTGGAATTGATATTTTCAAGTTATATATTTGAGGAGGAAATGCTATTAATATATAAAGAAAAATGAAAAGGAATAATAAAAAGGTAATCATATAAAAAATGACCTGAATATAATATAGTTCTCCAAAATGTTGCAAATAACCAATGAACAATTAAAAAGATTGAGTATCATTAGATATTACATAAATGCAAATCACAACCACAATGAGATATAACTTCACACATTTGGGGAAAGGTGTGAAGAAACTTTACGTTGCTAGTGAGCATGTAACATTTTGCAGCCACTTTGGAAAGCAGTTTGGTAGTTCTTCATACATTTAACTTAGAATTAGCATATTATCCAGCAATCCCAATGCTAGGTATATGAACAAAAGAAATGAAAACATGTCTGCACAACCACTTGTACATGAATGTTCATAGCAGCATATTTCATAATAGCCAAGAAGCATAATAAACAACCCACCAATGTCCACCAATTGATGAACTTATGTTTAAATTGATGAATGGGTAAACAAAATGTGGTATACAAGGGAAATCAAAATAATATATGTGCTACAAACATGGATAAACATTAAAAATAAATGTTAACTCTGGCTGGTGGCTCAGTGGAATGGCACTGGCCTGTAAACCCAAAGGTTGCTGGTTCAATTCCCAGTCAGGGCATATAACCAGGTTGCAAACTAGGTCTCCAGCCAGGTCCATAGCTGGAGGCAGGTGAAAAGCAACCATACATTGATATTCCTCTCCCTTTCTTCCTTCCTCCCTGCCTTTCTCTCTAAAAATAATGAATACAATCTTAAAAAAACAAAACAGTGTGTTACATGAAAGATGTAACCCCCTCCCCCACCCAAAAAAGATGACATATGATTCTAATTTTATGGACTGTATGGATGAAGCAAACCTATAAAAAGCAGATTAGTGGTTGCCTAAGAGAGGGAAGGTTAAGAGGAATGTGGAAAATGACTGCTAATGGATAATTCCCTACTTTCCCTTTCTTTCTTCTTCTTCTTTTTTTTTAAATAGCCTTGTAGACACAAGGCCTCAAAAAATTAGTTCAAAACTCAGAATTGTTCCTCTCCACGGAAATCTTTAGTAAAAGGTGAAAGATTTATACGATCTGAAGAGAAACCAGAGTATACACATTCTTTTTTCAAGTGCACATTGAACATATACTATGATAAGCAAGTCTAGGACATTAAAGAAACCAAAAAATTTAAAAAGATAAAAATTGTACAAATAAGCAATGGAATTTAAATAAATACTAAAAATAACTTCTATTACATAAATCAAAAAAGGAATCCCAAACTATATAAAATAATTGAAATGAAAAGGCAAACGAAAATACAACCTGTGGATATTTGAGAACCTCCCCTAAAGCTGTGTTTTGGAGAAAATGTATTAAGATCAGTAATCTTAAATTATGCATTAAGAAACTAGATACCAAATAGCAAAGTAAACCTAAAGCAAATACAATAAAGATAAGAATAAAAAAACAATGAGTAAAAATAAGAAACCAATAGAAAATAACAGGAAATAAAGAATGGGTTATTTATAAAAAGCAATAAAATTGCTTTTAAAACTTTGACCATACTGATTGAGAGGTTTAAGGGGAGAAAGAATGCTAATATTATCAATATCAGGAAAGAATGAGAAAATGTCACCATACGTTATAGAGATTTTTAAAAGACAATAAGAATAATATGAAACTTTGCCAATAATTTTGTTGACTTGGATAAATAGAGAAATTTTTGTAAGTCAAAGACTGCCAAAGATTGCATAAGAAGAAATACATAACCTAAGTAGCCCTTGTCTGTTAAATGAATTGAATTTATCATTAAATATATTTATCTTCTCTATATAATAACAGCAGCTGCATAGCAAATGGCTTTACTAACAAATTCAGTCAAACATTTGGGGAAGAAAATATATGAATTCAATACAAACATATATTGAATTCATAATTATTAATAATTATTATTTTTAAGGGAAAGTAACAATTTTATAGTGAAGAAAACATAGTGATGGTTTAAATATAACATTACTAGTAATAGAACACATGTACATTCTGTGCATGTTAATGTGATGTGCCAAGAACAAAATACCTCTTCTCTGATATTCCTACAAAAATACATAGTAGAACTGAGTCAGATTCTACAAGATAACTCACCTGTCCTCTACAAAATTGTGAATGTCATGAGTGACAAAAACTAAAGAAATCAATACTTCAACATACCTGAAATAAAATTTATATTTTCTTTCAAAATATATCCTTCTAAATTTTTTAATTATAACTTTAAATTATAGATAGTGGCAATGCCACCCTTCAATAATACAGAAGATGAATAACAGGATAGTATTTTATTGACAACCTTATTCATCAACACTCTTAAGTTTATGAATTATTACGTTCTGCCACTTTTATTTCTAAAATGATTCAAATTCACCTCCTTCTAAAAACTTTATTGAAAATAACTTTATTGAAATTAATTTAAATATTGTAGAATTAATCATTGAAGTCTAAAATAAAATGGTTTTTGTAGGGGACCCCGACCTGCAGTAAAATCCCCTGGTGCTGTGGATGAAATAACACCATCCCAAACAGCTTGTGTAAGGGGAAGATCTGATCAGTGGCTGAAGGCCAAAGGCCCAGTTCTTTGTTCCCAAAGGTCTTTTATTGAAAGGGGTAAACTTGGAGGCATGTAGCTTGTCAATCAATGCTAATCAATGCTAATTACAGGGAAATGGAAAAACAAGTGAGGGGGCAGGAAGATCTCACTCAGGTCAGGATGTGCATTCAAACTTTAAAAACTTTTGCAGTTGATACAACAACGGATCAGACAAGGTGAGAGAACAGTCTGGGCTTCATAGTAACTAAAGTTACTATTTCCCTGGTGGGAAATATTCTGTAAATATTGTTATACTGGTTGATAGTATTGTTCAATTTGTGCTAATTTTCCAGACTCTTTTTCTATTGATTATTGAGATTAGGGTATTGATTTGGCCGAATGTAACTGTTGATTTGTCTATTTTTAATTTTTCTATCAATTTTGCTTCCCATATTTTGAAACTGTATTTAGGGTCATACATTTTTATGGATTAAACTCTAAAGCATTTTGTTATGCCCCTTTTTATACTGATAATATTTCTTCTTATAAGGCTACTTTATCTGTTATTATAATCATGCCTCTTTGATTTTCATTAATGTTTGCATAGAATGTATTTTATTGTTCTTTTATTGTATTTATTTATGTATTTTCAGTGCATGGTTGCCTTTCACCTGTCTCCAGCCACAGACCTGGCTGGAGACCTGGCTTGCAACCTGGTTTTGTACCCTAGCTGGGGAATCAAAACAGCGACCTTTGGATTCGCAGGCTGGTGCCTTATTGTTTTTTTATTTTTAACCACTCTTTGTGTATTTAAATTGTGTTCCATATAAAATATATTTTTGGGTTTGCACTCTTATTCAATCTGGCAAACTGTGGCTTTTAATTGACAGTGGTTAGAGCATTTATATTTAATGTAATAGACTACATATTAATGTAATTTAATGTAATTATATTTGCATTCATTTAATTAACCTTTTTGTGAGGTGCTTTCTATTCGTTCTATCTGTTCTTTGTTCCTTTTGTTCTCTTTTCCTGAATTCTATTGAATTAATTGGGTATAATTCTTCTATTGGCTTTTATTATCACTACTGTCTTATTAGATAGATATATAACATTTAACATGTTTTTAAAGATTTTTATTTTATTTTAATTTTAGAAATAGGGGAAGAAAAGAGGGGTGGAGAGAAACATCAATGTGTAATTGCCTTTCATGCACCCCCAAATGGGACCCTGGACCATAACCCAGGCATGTGTCCTGACTAGGAGTTAAACCAGAAACCCTTTGGTTTGCAGGCAGGTGCTCAATCCACTGAGCCACACCAGACAGGGTTCCATTTAGCATTTTTAATAATAATTTTTGAATAGGTTTTGTCAACCTCAGCACCATCAACACCTTTGAGCCAGACAATTATCCCTTAGTTGTAAGGGCCTGTCCTCTGCATTGTAAGATGTATAACATCCTTCGGCTCTGTCCACTATAGTAACTAGCACATCTCCATTGTGATGACTAAAAATCTCTCCAGACATTACTGAATATTTTATGTGTATGTATGTGCTCATGTGTGTGCATTGGAGGTGAAGGAGTAATCATGTGTTGGTAAGAAATGCTGTTCTGAAGTTATCATAAGGTGATTATAAATAATATATAATTTTTGTACACTGTGAGAATCTTAGTACCACCCATTCTTGGTACTGTTGTTGCCAAATGTTTAATTTTTACATACTTATAAATCCCATAACATATATTTACAATATGTATATAGCTATCACTTATTAAAAGAATAATTAAAATAAAAATGTCTTGAGTATTATTATTGTGTTTCATATTTTCTTGCACTCTATTTATTTTTTTGTGCTTGTGTATTTGATTTTATTTTTAATCATTTTTTAAAGTTTAATTTTATTGTTGTTGTATTACATCCAACCCATTTCCCCTCACCTCTCTCCCCTTCCCTGCCCATCCACTAGCCCCCAAAGTCAATCCCACTTGTTGTCCATGTCCATCATTCTTCCATGCTATTTCCTTGACTAAACTGCTCCCCTTCTTTGCCTACTCCTCCCCCTCCCTCTTCCCCTCCTCTCTGCCCTCTGAAGGTCTATTCATTGTATTCATGTACCTAGTTCTGTTTTGCTTATTTGTTGGTTTTGTTCATTAGTAATGGGTGAGATCATATGGTATTTGCCCTTCACTGATTGGCTTATTTCAGCATAATACTCTCTAGTTCCGTCTATGATGTTGCAAAGGTTAGGAGTTCCTTCTTTCTTTCTGCTGTGTAATATTCCTTTGTGTAAAATGTACCTAAGTTTTTTGATCCAATCATCCATTGATGGGCACTTAGGGTGTTTCCAGCACTTGGCTATTATAAATAGCCCTGCTATCAACATAGGGGTACATAGGTTCTTATGAATTGGTGTTTCAGGGTTTTTCGGGTATAGTCCTAGTAGTGGAATTGCTGGATCAAAAGGCAGTTCCATTTTCAGTTATTTAAGGAAACTCCATACTGTTTTCCAGAGTGGCTGCACCAGCCTGGATTCCCACCAACAGTGCACCAGGATTCCCTTTTCCCCACATCCTTGCCAACACTTGTTGTTTGTTGATTTGTTGATGATTGCCATTCTGACAGGTGTGAGGTGGTATCTTATTGTGGTTTTAATTTGCATCTCTCTGATGGCTAGTGATGTTGAGCATTTTTTCATATGCCTTTGGGCCCTTTATATGTCCTTCTCAGAGAGTTGTCTGTTCAGGTCCTTTGTCCATTTTTTTAAAAGATTTTATTTATTATTTTTTAGAGAGGGGAGAAGGGAGAGAGGCAGAGAGGGAGAGAGACATCAATGTAAGACATCCTGCCTCAGCTATGGACCTGGTTAGAGACCTGGCCTGAAACCTCATTATGTGCCCTGGCTGGGGAATTGAACCAAGGATCTTTGGGTCACAAGCCGGTGCCTTATCCACTGAGCCACCAGCCAGGGACTTCACCCAGTTTTTAATTAAGCTGTCTGTCTCACTGGTGTTGAGTTGCATAAGTTCTTTGTATACTTTGGAGATCAAACCCTTGTCTGAAGTATCATTGGAAAATATGTTTTCCCATACAGTTGATTCCCTTTTAATTTTGTTGGTGTTTTATTTAGCTGAACAGAAACCATGTTCATGGATGGACAGAATTAATGTCATTGAAATGTCCATACTACCCAAAGCAATCTATAGATTCAATGCGATCCCAAGTAAAGTACCAATGACATATTTCACAGATATATAAAAAAATACTTCAAAAATGTATATGGAGCCAAAAATGCCCACAAATAGCCACAGCAATCTTGAGAAAGAACAAGATACCAGACATCAAGCTATACTACAGGGCTACTGTATTTCTTCACATACACATAATTATATAGTTTTTGGAATAATGATTGTATCTGAAGTTCTTTTCTTAAATTTTTATTTATTTGAGTTTTTTTCTTCTTGACTTGTTAAAGCAGTTATAGATTCACAGCAAAGTTGAAGGGATGGTACAAAGGTTTCTCATATATCATTACCCTCCCCATGCATAACCTTCCTTATTTATCAACATCCCTTGCCAAAGTGTTACATTTGTTGCAACTGATGAACCCACATTGATATATTATCACCTAGAACCAACAGTTTACATTAGTGTTCACTCTTGGTGTTGTACATAATATAGATGTGTATAAATTTATGGTAACATTTATTCATCCTTATATCATACAAAGTATTTTCAGATGCCCTAAAATTTTTCGTGCTGTGCCTATTCATGTCTCCTTTTCTCAGCCCCTGCCACAATCCTTGGCAACCACTGATGGTTTTATTATCCATATAGTTTTACCTTTTCCAAAAAGTCATATAATTGGGATCTAACAGTAGATAGTAGCCTTTTCAGATTGGCTTCTTTTACATAGTAATATGCATTTAAGTTCTGTCCATGTGTTTCATGGCTTGATAGCTTTTTTTCCCCTTAAGTGTTGAATAATTGTCAGGATGTACTACAGTTCATGATCCAATTTCCTGCTGAGGGCATCCTGGTTACTTCCAAGTTTTGACACTTTTGAATAGAATTGCTATAAACATCTGTGTGGAGGTAACAGGTTCTCCATGCTCTTGACCCAACCTCAGTCATAGACAGGCACTGTGCTCCTGGGCCTCGGGGTTGAGGTTATGTTTGTTTATTTGCATCTCTGACCCTTTCTTCAGTAGCAACTAAACTCTTCCTTGTGTTTGTTTTGAGTACTGACATAGAAACAGTTTCTTGCCTTACCTTCAGCAATAATAAATCTCCAATGTTTCTTAGAACTGAAAAGCAGAAATATTATTTAGACATAATGTGAGTTATTTAGTTTATCACAATTCCCTATATTCTCTCACTTCACTAGTCTCATCCTACTTGGGCATTTCAGTATGGAACATTGGATATAAATAAATACATATCACTATGAAATTCCACT
This sequence comes from Noctilio leporinus, assembly GCA_004026585.1. Taxonomy (NCBI): domain Eukaryota; kingdom Metazoa; phylum Chordata; class Mammalia; order Chiroptera; family Noctilionidae; genus Noctilio; species Noctilio leporinus. Next base: position 58,790 of record PVIW01002056.1, read on the forward strand.
AAATAATAGCTGCCATGTATAATAATTCCTATTGTTAAAGATATTTACATTGGAAGAAGTCTGGCATAGTAATACTGCTAATGTCTATAATTTAAAAAATAATAAATTCACCTGGTTCTGATACACCGAGCTTGTATGTTCAATCCCTGATCAGGGCACATACAAGAAGCAACCAATGAATTCACTCTCTCCAGGGCCAATAAAAACAAATAAACAAACAAATAAATTCTAATGTCTAGCTACATCTAAGTCTCTATTAGTCATTGGAAAACTTAATTAACTTTTGGGGATACAGTTTCATCATTTCCCATTTAATTATATTAAATGCTGTCACTGTTTTATCTAATGGTGATGAAAATACAACATTTATCTCAAAATAGTTTGCACTCTAACTTATGAATTATTTAATTAATATTTACAATCCCTCCACGTGCAAAATTTATATGACTTTAGATTCTTATGTACAATAGAAAAAACAGAGATACAAAATAAATAAATTTAGCCACAGTAGATAACATTTGAAGTTAATAGTACAATATTGCTTAATTCAGTCTGGCAGAATCCTATGGATTTCAGTTTATAGAAGAATTTGATTTATGTTTCTTTTATCCCTTTTGATTAATAGAATATCTCAACTTATCCAAAGATTCAGTCATCCAAAATTCTCCTCTGTATTCCATTTCAAATAAATTGAACATTTTGTTCCAGTGAAGCTTGGCTTAATAAATAGAAGAATTTCTAGAAGTTAGTTTGATACATAGTACCTCCAGAATTCAGATAATAAATACTTCTTAGTGTTATTAGATATATTTTACAGAAGCGGTCATTACATCATCTCACATTTTTTCTTTGAATTTTGATCTCTTCCTGGGCTAGAGATATGTGGTAGGACACTCTCTCATGATGCTGCGTAGTGCCAGAGACCACAGCTGCCAGTCAGCCATCCCATCATGAGGGAAAAACAACTGATATTCTACACTGCACTATGTTGTCACCATTTGGTGGGTATTGTGTTTTACGCTTCCACATACCATCTTGTCTACAAAACTCTCATCTCTGTCTTTTGCTTTGGGTAAAAAGAAGGGGAAGGCAATTACCTTTGAGGTGAACCCTACCGCAAGCACCATATGGCAGGTCGGGAGAAGCTGTGCTGCTCAGTAAATTTGGTGTATTAAGTGCATTTTTGTCTTATGATGCTTTCAATTTATAATGGGTTTAATGAGACACAACCCCATTGTAAGTCAAAAAACATCTTTCTGTATTACAAAACAAATCCTTAGAGGTTATATAAATTCATACACAGGCTCATAGTTGGAAAGAAAGGGAAAGTGTTATGCACAGTCACAGTTTACTGGTTTTTGCCCTGATTTTTATGACATTATGTTTTCTTAGTACAGCTTGTTCTAAAATGCAACACTTAAAAGATACTAAAATTACTACTCATGATCGCTTGCAGTGTAGTGATTGACATTGTTCCCTATTCTATTAAAGAAAATATTTTCAATAACTATACATTGACAGTGAAATCTGTATGCTACAACTATCTGGGTGTGGTTGAAGAGAAAATATGTGTGTGTGTATCTATATATCTGTATCTTACCTTTGCTTATTTAGAAAGTGTGAGAGGTGGTGGAGGTTCTTATTTTCTTATTTTTTGACTTTCTGAGAGGTTTTTCCTTTTTGACACCAACACCAATTCTAACAGCCCCTGGGTGTCCTAGAAGTCAAATCAATTTTGACACCAGCTATCTGGGGTTGGTCTCAGACTCTTTATTAAGGACTCAGTTACCCAAGACTTCTCCCACATCAGATGCCAACCCCAAGTTCCCAACTATCATACTTCTCACCGACTGGCTAAAATTTGGATGCACCCACAACTACCTTTTTAGGTTTGATGGCTTGCCAGAATAACTCACAAAACTCACTCAGAAGGTACTTTATTTATGTTTTCTGGTTTATTATAAAATGTATAAATAAATAGCCAAATTAAAGAGGGATCTAGGGCCGGTCTCAAAGGATCCCAAGCAGAGGAACTTCTATCGTATAGAGTCCAGGTGTCTCACCCATCTCACATGTGGAGGTGTTTGACACTTTGGCAAATTCTCAACTTAGATAAGTTGAAAATGGGTTCATTAAACCAAAAAATAAATTAAATAAATTTCAAAATAAACCTCATCATGAGGGGTTTTATGAAGATTTCATTACATGGCCATGATTGGTCAAATTATTGATCATTGTAATTAACTCCATCTCCAGTACTTCTTCCTGGAAGATGGAAGGGGAAGATAAAAGTTCCAAACTCTTGATCAAGTTGGTCTTTCTAGAGATTAGCTACCATCTTGCAGCTATCTTAAGTATTAAGCAGAAGTGATTTCTTAGAACAAAAGCTTCCTTAAAGCTCTCTAAGTATTAAGCAGAAGGGCTTCCTGACCTTCATTGTTCAGAAAATTTCAAGGGTTTTAGGAGTGCTATGTGCCAGGAATCAGAAACAAACATTAATATATATATATATATATATATATATATATATATATATATATATATAATGTGTGTATATATATATATATATCATAGTATTCATATTGTTTCTATAAAAATAAAATGAAATCTGCTATGAGCAAAATATAGACTTTTTATAAAATGTATGTGAAGTAAATGTAAAGTTACAGATAGTTGTTTCATTCAATAGATATCATTGAACTAAATTATTTCTTGAAAAGGGTTTAGAATGTCAGAAAGCCTTGAAGGTATGTTGAACCAGGTTATATGATCGCCTATATGGTATGATGTAAGGGCCACAAAATCATCACGTTTTTATTCCCACCATCACCACTGTCCTTGTCACAGAAGTTGAACTACTACATAATGTGCATTTGTCTTTAAGTCTGCTTCCTGCAGAGACAGCATGCAAAATAAAAGCAACATTGGAAATTACCTCTGAGAGCTTATTTATCTTCTAGTTGCAAGTGGGTATCCTTTTATAACTCCTCCCTAATTCCTCCAGACCCCAACCTCTGACAAGCACCATTTTACTGTTTCTACAAATTCAGATTTTTTGAGATTTGACATAATAGTGATATAATACAATATCTGTCTTTTTCTGTATGGATTATGTCACATAGGTTTCCTCAAGATTCATTGTTGTCCCAATAGTCTTTTTGGCTGAGTCTTTAATGATAACAGCATATATTCACATAACTTCTGATACATCACTCAGGCTGCTTTTTGAGCAATGTTTGATTTTCTCTGGACTACAGATTAGCAAACATGAGGTAGGCAAATTTGGCCAACCTCATGTTTTAAAAAATATTTTTAATGGAATACACACAGAAGAGGAAAGAAGAGGATGGGAAGAAAAAGAAGGAAGGAAGGAAGGAAGGAAGGAAGGAAGGAAGGAGGGAAAGAAGGAAGGAAGGAAGAAAGAAAAAGGAAGGAAGGAATGAAGAAAGGAAGAAAGGAAGAAAGGAAGGAAGGAAGGAAGGAAGGAAGGAAGGAAGGAAGGAAGGAAGAAAGAAAGAAAGAAAGAAAGAGAAAGAAAGGAAGGAAGGAAGGAAGGAAGAAAAAGAAAAGAGAGAGAAAAGAAAGAAAGAAAGAAAGTGAAAAGAAAGAAAAAGAAAAGAAGGAAGGAAGGAAGGAAAGAAGATTGAAAAGCAATGGGATTCTTGACTGAAATCTCATAAATGCCAGGGAAAGATTCCATTCTGTTTAGTTGTTTTTGTTTAATTTTTAACTTCCATGCAAAAGCTCTTTAAAATTTAGCATTTGCTCACTTTTATCTAGTAAGCCTCTTCTCCAGCTTCCACAATTAACTGCTATTTGTCTGCTGGCTGTCAGAGCTTGCCAGTGGAAAAAACTTTAGCCCAGTTTGTGTCTTTTTACTCAATCTGGTCAATGCAATCAACAAAAGTTTTGATCCCAAGCAACAAAATATTTTTCTCTCTTAGAAGGCATGCCACAAGCTAAGATCATGACTATTCATACTTTTTTCTATTTTAACATTTCTTTTTAATTGTTATTTTAATACCAAAGTTTGGTTCAAAGAAACACAAGCCTCAGTAAACTTCAAATATTCAGTTCACATTAGAACTGACAGTTTATTAAGCAACTAATTTAATTTTGGTGACAAAAAGTAACTAAAACATAATGTTGCTTTCAAGGAACTCAGGACCTAATAAATGACAAAATAGTTCAAGCTAAGTGATGGAGAGAAAAGAAGTATCATGAGCTGATATTAGGTATCAGTTTCATAGTTTATAACATATAGGTAGATATAGATACATAATATAGGTATATAGTTACTTAGTCTTATACTAAATAGACTCCATAGGATGAAACAAAAGACACTTGAGTTTTGCTTTCTGGGAAAGTTTGAGCAAATATATGATCATCTGTGAGAGAAGAGAAATGGGAGATTGAAAACTGGAGGGAAGGTATGGAGAAAGAAATGTCAGTGAGCCTGTCCTGAATTAAAGCTAACACAGAAAGATCTTGGACTCCAGAGTAATATGCCAAAAATAGAAATCAATTTATAAATGCATCTTGGCTACTGTCAAAGTTAGTTGGACATAGCTGAGAATAAAATAAAGTGATTTTAAAACAGATGTTTAGTTTTGCTTGATGCTGGAAATGTTAGGCTACTTATCACCTGAGCTGTTTTATTTTTCTCCTACAGCTTGATCAAATATAATTAATATACAGAAAACTTCACACATTTAATATACTATATAATTTGATGAGAAAATGCTCATTAAATCTCACCACAATCAAGGTAATAAATATAGTCATCACCTTTAAACATCTTCCTGTTCTCTTTGTTTTCATATGTGTGTACATATGTATAGTGAGAACATTAAATATGAGGTTCACCTTCTTAACAAAATTTTAAGTGTATAATAAAGTATTGCCAGCTACATGCACTATGTTTTACATCAGATTTCTAGAACTTATTTATCTTGGGTAGATGAAACATTATACGCATTATAAAAAAAAGCTCCTCTTTCCCCCCTTCCTTCAGCTCCTGGCAAGCACCATTCTACATTCTGCTTCTATGAGTTTGATGTCAAACACTTTGTATGAGTGGAATCAAGCAGTATTTGTTTTTCTCTGTTTGGCTTATTTCACTTAGCATAATATCCTCCAGGTTCATCCATGTTACTGCATATTGCAGGATTGTCTTCCTTTTTTAAGGCTGGGTAATGTTTTATTGTATCTATATACCATATTTTCTTTTGTCCATCCTTCCAAAGATATTTAGAATTTTTTCAGATTTTGTTTACTATGAATATGGCTACAATATCTTTTAGAGATCCTAATTAAAAAAAATTTTTGGATATATACTAGATCATATGGCATATCAGGTTGTTGTTGTTTTTTTAACCTCCATACTATTTTTCCATAGCAGTTACACTTCCTTACATTCCCACCAACAACATATACAATGATTTTAATTGTCCTATATTCTCACCAACACTTAAAAAATAATGCTCATCCTAACATATATGAAGTGATATTTGGTTTTAATTTGTGCTTTCTTAATGTGTAATGATGTTGGCCCCTTTTCATGTACTCTGAATTTTCTGTAATAAGTTGATAACTTTATCTAAGTATTTCCCACAAGACTAAGAAAATTACCTCTCCCCACCCCTCAGGAAGACAGGCACACACAAAATATATATATAAATCTAAACCACTTTGCAGGTGATGGTCACAAAAAGTGATGATTTTCAACTGTGGATTAGGAAAATTCTCATCTGAAATCTGGACCAAAATCACTGAGACTCCCAAGAAGAAAATTCTAGCTCCAAAACTGGAATGGCCCGCACAGCTCTGAACCAGTGGATAAAGCCCACTGCGGCAGCCATTGGGCACAAACCAAATGCATAGTATAATTCTGGTGCTTTAGAAGAGAGAGTACAATGAAAAACACAGCTTCATCTTCTCTTGATAAAGTAATATAATCATATTTTTTAAAATATAAATTTTATTTTTAAAGATGTTATTCATTATTTTCAGAGAGAAGAGCAGGGAGGGGGGAAGAAAGGGAGAGAAACATCCATTTATGGTTGCCTTTCACCTGCCTCCAGCTACAGAGCTGGCTGGAGACCTGGCTTGCAACCTAATATAATCATATTTTTTAATCATAAATGGTCAGCACTTTAAATAACAATGTCATTTTTAAGGCACTTTGAAAAGTTCATGTCCTTCACTCCCCACACTCCTCGCTGTCACTCACAGAAGATTGCTAAGGCCAATTTTCAGCTCCTTTTGATTTTTAAACTGGGTAGTGGAGTAACTTAAATAATATTCTAATTATTGAGAAACTTTTGTATAAAATAAGAAAAACAAATCAGGTCAAAGTCTATAGCATAGACTTTGGGGATGAACTAAGGAATTTAGGCTTTCCTGTGTGCTTAACATTGGACTTCAGGGAAAATGTTAAAAACAGACTCTGGGAGAAGTTCACCTTAATTGAATTATCTCTTCAAATATTTTTTGCAAGATATTTTGGTCTTAGGATGAGTATCAAGTTGTCTTGAAAAATTTTAAAGAATTGCCATATGATGTTAAAAATAAATCAGGTCATGAATGACTAAAACCAGGTTGTATACGAGTTATGAGTGGGAGCGGCCACTTAAATTCTGTGTGGCAGGTGAAACTTCATTATTGTCTATACCCCTTTTCTCTAAAACCCATTTATACTTCTCCCCATCTGCTCCTCAGTTGTCAGAATGCTTATGGTTACGTGAAAGAATTAATATTATCAACAGAAAAATCTGAATGTATTTCTTTCAAACAAGTAATACAATTAAAAGATTGGTACAGTAAAAATAACTTCATTCATTTTATTTGTGTGTACAAAGGGGAGTCCCCCAAAAGAACCAGAATTACCTTTGGGAGGGTGGACTCCTTATAATACAGGCTTCTCTGCTAGGTGAGTGTTTTAGGAACCCATCTGTATCAGTGTACCTGCTGGTGTTTTTGTGAGAGGCTGTGTTCAGGCTTCTGTGAATTTTTTCTTTGAAAACTCATTCAGTGTGTTTGCTCATTTCATGATGGGTGATTTATGAGCCCTCCTGGCAGCACCAAGCTGGGTGGTCAATAGTTTTTGACCAAAAACCGCATACCCCAATGCCCTACCCTTCCTATTCACCCAATCTTTCTGATGTAGAAAAGATGGAACAAAAATACCAAAAAACATAAACAAACAAAATAAAAACAACAGCAGAAGCACTAAAAGTCATCAAAGTCTACAAGTTCAAAAACTGCTTTTAGCAGTGGAAAAAACATCTCTTAATAGATGTGTTGCATCAAATTTATAGCATACTTAAAAGATGACTGAAGTTTAAACATGTAAGAATAAGTACACAATTTTTTATAAATGAATTCCAATTTTACACCCCCCCTTGTATGAGTAAGAATTCTTTTTTTGTAAGAATATGAGGTTTATGTATACTCCTATATCAAATGATGACTGTGTGTTACACCTTCACATGTAAAGCTTCTAGTTATTATCTGATTGCTGAAGGCAGAAACCTATCCTGGCAAATATAGTGGAAGAGGACTTCATCCAGGGCCCAGGAGGAATCTCTGACCTGAGTGGCATGCACATAGATGCTAATAGACAAAATACTCCCACATTATTTCTGAATGCAGGGGAAGTATCCTTGACAAACATATATCATGAAACATATCTTAATGATTTCATGTAAGAGATAGAAGGTGTGTGCAGTGAATGAGGTATTGGGATATTAATTTAAAATGCCCAATTCTAGTTTTAGTATAAGTTGAATGATGGGCATGACCAACAGGGTGGGGGTTGAAAGTGGGAGAAGGGGAGGTGGGTGGGACAGAGGAAAGCAATGGGAGAAAAGGGGGACAAATGTAATACAGTGACAATAGATCAATTTAAAAAATTTAAAAATTAAATAAAATAAAAATACCCAATTCTTAGAAATAAGGAAATCAGATTAGCAGGTAACTGTTGTAACTTTCTAAAGTAGTCTTGAAGTTCCCAACAAGAACATACCAGGTTGTTGGCAAGATGATTCAGGCTAATGTGCCTTTAAAAAGAAAAAAAAAAAAAAGTTTTAAATAGAGTAAATTTTGCCATGGCCAGGTAGATCAGTTGGTTAGAGCATCATCCCCATGTATCAAGGTTGCAGGTTCAATCCCCAGTCATGGCACATAAAAGAATCGACAAAAAACTGCATAAATAAATAGAACATTAATCTCTTTCTCAAAAATTAAAATAAATAGAATACATTTTGCCTATAATTTGAACTGAGCTGGGGAACTCTTCCAAAAATAATCTCAAGTTGATTTGAAATCAATCAATAAAGTAATTTCTAAATGTGGGTTTACCCTAATGAATCAAATAATTTATTTTAACTTTTATGTACTCTTCCAAGACTCAGCTTCTTGATGTTTAAACCAACTAAAAACAACTAGAAAACCTAACATACAGGGTTATTATAAAGATTTGATGTATCAACCTTGCCCAAAGAAGTGCTAGTGAGTGGCAATTCCCCTATATAAATATAAATACACACATGAATTTTATCATGGGCCTTCAGTAATGATATAAGTAGTGGAGTACCATGTTTAAAAATTAGTTTTTATTAAGATAATAGGCATAAGTTTGCATCATCAGGGTTTATAAGATAGTAACCATAGAAATGTGTTAGGAAAACTATTTAAGGCAGCAAAGGTAAAGAAGAAAGGGAAAAAAAGAAGGAGGAGGGGGAGGGAAAGGAGGAGGAGGAAGAGGAGAAGAAAGGAGAAAAATGTAAGGAAGAGGAGGAGCAATTATACCTATAAGAAATATTAAGGATCTAAAATTATCAATAAAATTAAATTTTATTCTTATTAGTTACACTATTACAGATGTCCTAATTTTCCCCTTTCCCATCTTCCTCCCCACCCCACTACCCCCTTTATCTGGCCATTACACACTGTTGTCTAAATTTATGAGTTATACATATATGTTTCTTGGCTAATTCTTCCCTTTCTTTCATCCAACCCGCTCTTCACTTTTTATTTCTGACAATTTTTAGTTTGTTCCATGTATCCATGACTCTGGTTCTATTTTGTTCATTAGATTCTACATGTAATGAAATCATATATTGTCTTTATCTGACTGGCTTATTTCACTTAACATGATCTCCAGTCCATCCATGGTGTGCAAAAGGTAAGAAGTCCTTCTTTTCCATGGCTGCATAATATTCCATTGTGTAACCACACCACAGTTTTTATCCACTCTTCTACTGATAGGCACTTGTGCTATTTTCAGATCTTGTCTATTGTAAATAATGCTGCATATATTCTTTCAAATTTGTGTTTTGGAATTCTTAGGCTATATTTTCAGAAGTGAGATCACTGAGTCACAGGGCAGTTCCATTTTTATTTATTTGCTTATTTGTTAGAAAACTCTATACTATTTTCCATAGTGGCTATATCAGTCTGCATTCCCACTAGTAGTACAGTAGGGTTGGTTCATTGGTTCCCTTTTCTCCACATTCTTACCAACACTTGCTTATTGATTTATTGATGGTAACCATTCTGACAGGTGTGAGGCAATATCTCATTGTGATTTTAATTTTCATCTGTTTATTCCAGAATGGTAAAGCAATTGAAGATAACAGAGAAGTCAAAGATAAAACCAGATGTATGGAATGTAAAATGGGCTAGGGAATACTATAACTATAGGAAAAACAACAGGAATTTCTTACAAATTCTTGTGATCTGTTTCTTTCCTACCTCTTTGACCTTTTATAGTATACATGATTGAACAAAGGAGTTTTAACAATATAAACCAAATCACATTCTTAATTTACTGAAATCACTTCCATTTGTCCCACTGTTTTTAAGATGAAGCTCAAAATCTTCAAATGATCTAAAATTGCCATGACTGGGTGCCTGTTCTCATGTTTCTGGGATTATTTTATGCCACATCCCTTCCCTGTTTACATGACTCAGCCTGGCATAGGTCGAGTTCCATTTCTAGAACACAGCAAGCACTTTCCCAATTCTGATTTTCTCAACTGCTGAATCCCTGCTTAAATGTTACCCTTCACATGGTTAGCCAATTCTCCATCTGGCCTCACTTTAAATATACTGTATATCATTCCCTTCAGAAAAGACTTTCCTGGCCACTCTATCTAATATGGACCGCCAATTATTTTTTTATTATAGCATTGTATTATTTTTATGGAGGGCATTTATAACAACACTTAAAGTCCATTAAAATTTTTAAAAATTGTATGCCACTTTCAAAGAGTTTCAACTGAGTGCATGCAGGGACTATGCCATTTTGCTGTAGCCACCATGTGCTCATCACATCCTCTGTGTGTCCATCACCTGGCATGCAATATGCAGATAATACATATAGATCTAGAAGGAATGAGTCTCTAGTAGGAAATACAGACATATCCAGTTTAGAAACTGTCCAAAATGGAATTATGGATTTATAATTATTGCTAAACACAGAGTAACTAAAACTTTCAGAGTGAATGTGATAACAAGAGGAGAACAAATAGAAGGAGATATGGACTAGGGTTAAATCTTGGAGCATCACAATATTTATTTAAAAAAATAAGCATTTAAAATATTATAAATGTAATGCATGTATCTAAAATGAATCAGTAACTGGTCTATTGTGCATTACTCCAACTAATTCCATGAGTGGCCACCATGAACCATTTGTCAACCATCTCTGAGTACATATTATAACAATATACAAACATAGGTTTAAATGAGTAAATACAGAAAGTTGCATTTAAAAGAATTACTTCCAGGTAAATCACACTGTTTATTCTGGAAAAATTCTTTCACTAGACAACTTAAGGTAGAAGGCAAGGCTATGTAAGGGCCTGAAAAAACCTGAAGTATGTGCAAGATAAGGGATGATTTTTTTTAGGACTGATTTTTTTAAAAGAAGATAATTTGCTTTATCTTTAGGAGGTAAGAAATATATTTTTAAATATTTTGTTTATTAGTTTTAGAGAGAGGGAGAGGGAAGGAGAAAGAGAGCAAGAGAAACATCAATGTATGGTTGCATTTCACCTGACTCCAGCTACGGACCTGGCTGGAGACCTGGCTTGTAATCTGGTCATGTGCCCTGGCTGAGAATCAAACCAGCAACCTTTGGGTTTGCAGGCTGGCACCTATCCACTGACCCAACAGCCAGGGTGGTAAGAAATATTTTAAAATGAAGTGGAAACAATGATGATGGCTGAAACTTTGGGGGTTATGGATTTGCATTTCTTCTCTACTTTCCTACAAACTTTAGAAAAGTACCAAAAGAAAAGAACTTCAGTGTATGTGTATGTGTGTGTGTATATGTTCTAAATCCATCTTCATGTTTGGGAAGAAATAGAAAAAAGAAAAATGTGGAGAGGGCATTTACCATTCTAGACAAAAAAATTTTGTATTGGCTAAATTAAAAAAAAATTCTGTAATATCTGGAAAATTTATGTATACTTTAAAAAAGTTTCATGAAAACATACTCTAAAAATTGTACTGCAGCTCATTTTTACCATTTTGGCACAGATTAATTTCGTGAAAGTACATGTAGATTTTAAAATCCATTTGTACACACCTGATTCACATACTATTATACTTCATTGGGACCATGATTTTTTTCTTATCCTATATTTATGGACTTTGAAATTATTTATATAATTTGTTTACTGCAGTGAGACAATAAACAACTTGAACAATATTTCTGTACTCTGTAAATATTTCAATCTCATGCTTCTTGAAATAGACTCTAGTCCAGTACATTTTGATTTTTATGAAAATCTACTTGCCAAAGAAATGTTAATTTTTACTTTCACCAGCAGCATGTGGGAGTTCCTCTTTCATCACATTTTCTATCCACCAGCATTTTTCAATTTTACAAAAAAGATGAAAAAAAACCCAATTTGCTAATCTGATAGATGAAATATAGCTTGTCATTGTTTTTAAATAAGTTAACAGAATCACTATGAATCATTTTTAGATGTTTATTTATTATTTTTATTTAATGGTTCCATTGGATACCTTCTGTTTGCTTCCTTGATCACCCTGATGTATTTTCTTCTCTATTTTGTTCTTCCCATTTTAGTGAGGAAGACTTAACATTAAGTAGCCCTGACTTCCATTTGGTTTCAATTCAGGCTGAGCCATAATATGTGGCATGATCTTCTGATAATGTAAGTGAGCGGTGGGGAACAGCCTGCTAGCTGATGAAAACAATTATATTGGACCCCACCTATTATGAAAAATACAATAAATACTTATCTTTATAAAATATCTCTTTAATATATAGATTTGTTGCCCTTCTCAAAATCGTCTGCTTAACTTCAGATTTCACCATGCTACCATGCTGTCCACACATCATTGCATCCAACCAAAGGACATTTTTTTTCAGCAATGGACAAATGTTGGTGGCTCGGATCCATGGTATACATGGGTCTTATGTGTGTCCCTCATCCACAAGCAGCCTGCTTAACAGAATAATCAAATGAAAGCTTAGCCATGCCAGCAGAGGACCCCACTCAGCAAGTCTGGAGTGTAGTCCTACTAAATGAAGTGTCTTAAACTGTTGACCAACATCTTGTACCATAGTCTCTGTAACCAAGATATAAGGACCAGGAACCAAATGATAAAGGTGAGAATGACCTACTTTGTTCCCTTTTCCTCATGACCGTTGGCTCAGTGAATTTCTCAGTTCTTATGCTAAAAGAAATAATGTTTTCATGCCGAGACATGGCCATGATTTCCATGAAGTGCAAGTTTGTACTGTCTACAGATGAAATAGCCTTTAGTGGATCTGAACCTTTAGGAACAGAAGTATTGTAATGGCTAACATTTTTGGTCCTGATCACTAAAGGAAATGAGTTTGCTGAAAAAACATTTTTGTAAGAGGACTATGTTTGAAAGTCAAAGAATTGGTTTGAAGTACATTAGTCCCTTGCCAAATAATTCTGGTCAATGAAAAACTGCAGCAATCTTACAAGAATAGATTTGGGTCACCCCACAGGGTAAATACCCCATTTAGACAAGCTGAGGGCAGAGGGTAAGAGGACCAGAAATAGTTATGTTATTCAATACAAATTTCCTGATCAAACACAGAAGTTTTTGCTGCTGCAGCAGCTGTGTTTTATGGAATTGAATAGTTTATAGTCTTCTTGTTTTATTTAGCCTTTAGAATATGATTAAATTGGCAACACTTTGAAATGATGTTGTAATTAATGAACCATACATTCCCCATATTAGAGACACAGAGTTTAGTTGGATGAAGGACAGAGAAGATGCTGCAGTACAGAACAGGAGTGGAGTCTAAATTCCATTGACTATCTTTGTTTCATACTTCAGATTCATGTTTCATTTTTTTCTACCTTGCTTTCTGTCCAGATATGCTAACATATATAGATTACATCAAAGGGTTGTCAGAAAAAGAGCTGCCAGGTGGCCAATTAGGATAATAATCCAAACTGAAAATTACAGCCAAATCTTTATTTGACTTACTGAAATAATAGAAGCAAGAGGCCAGAAGGGAGTTGCTGGCTCTCCCAGTGTTCCATTTTCCCCCTACTGAATGACACTGAGGAAGGGAGAGGCGAGTGAAGGCAAACAGGAGGATCATCTCTGCCAAGAGGACCTCCCACAAAAGCCTCCTGTCATTCTCTACACATGAGGGCCAGGGGAAGAGAGAGCAGGAAGGATTAGGAGAGGAAAAGTATTGGGTCAAAGCTGGACTGAGGTTCCCAGCTTCCAGAAGGGCAATTGAGCTTTCACCACTCATTCTCACTCCAGGTTCTGATAACCATTTCTGTTTTAGTCCCTTAGGACGTAAAGTTAGAACTAGATGAAACTTTACTAAAACTGAGGTTCTGCCCCTATGCCATGTGGTTTCCCAACACCTATAACCTCATAAAGAAACCTTTTTGTATTGCCATACTTTGAATACTTTCATTACTTTGACTAAGACACTTGTTCATTTGTATTCCTTGAACTTCTGAAACTTCAGTTATAAGCTTTTGGATATTTTTTTAAAATAACTTTTTCAGTATTCATTCATTTATTATACAAGTATTTATTCAGCACTTAGTGGGGTCAGGATTTGTTCTGGGCTCTGTAACCTCTGTAGCATTGAGTAAATCCAGCTCACTTGAGTTTATGTTTAATGAGGAATGAGGGCAGAAAGTAAATAAATAAATGCATGAATATATCACATTCAAAAGGAGGTGAAAGTAAGGCCCATGGTGGTACAGCTGCTGATTTATAAAGAGTAGTTAGCTACATTCTCACCAGTTAGATAGAAGTTGAGCACAGACTTGAAGGAGCTGAGGAAGTCATGGTCAGACACATAACTGGGAGAAGGTCATTACTGGGAGAGCATCATCACAAGTGCAATGGCTTTAAGGGAAGAAATGCACTTGGTATGTCAGAGCAGCAGCCAAGAGCCCAACATACTCCAGTGGAGCAAGCAGACAGGAGTAGCAATATACAGTTATTCTCAACTTTAGCTACCCAAGCTTTAAAAAGTATCAATAGCCAGGCTTCACTTCAAACAAATTAAATCAGAATCTATGGGGTAGGGACACAGCCCCAAAATCATATATTTGAAAGCTTGCCAAAATTTTAGTATGCAGCCAAAGTTGACCACAGATAAAAATAAATAACTTTGTACCATCAAAGGCTTTGTCTTTTATTTGAAAGGGATTAGAAATCACTGCAGGATTTTGAGGAAAAAAGAGGTCTGATCTGATTTCTGTTTTCAAAGGATCATTTTGTCTGTTGTGTTAAGAATAGTCTGTTGAGGGAGGGAATAGGGAGAGTTGAAGAAGGAAAACCAGTTAAGTAAGAGGTTATTGCCCAATAGAAACCTGAAAGGATGGTGAAGGTAAAAAGGTAAATGTGATAGAAACACTGAGCTTCTGAGCATTATTTTGAAGGCAGAGAAGACATAAATTGCTGCTGGGTTGTATATGAAACAACAGATAAAGAGAGCATATGAGAGTATTTGCAAGGTTCTTGACAAAAGCAAATAAAGTAACAAAATTCCTGAAATGAGTTGAAAATTTGGAGATAGGATGGGTTTTTATGTTTCATTTAATACATCTTTTTAAAAAGATTTTATCATTTAACTCCTTATTGAAACACCCATTTAAGTTTGAAATGCCAATTAGAAGTGAAAATTTCCATAGGCAGTTTTATATATAAATGTGAAAACAATTTTCATATATAAAGTGAGAACTGTTGAACAGATATAACTTGTGAAGTCATCAGAATATACATAGTATGCTGTCACATGTGCCAGGATGAGATAATCTAGAAAGTGAGGGTCCACAGAAAAGTAGGAAAATCTGAGGACTGAGCTCTGAGACACACCAAAGATGAGAAATCCTAGAGCTGAAGACCGATTGGGAAAGGAATGAGGAGGGTCATGTGGGAAAAAGAGGACCTACAGAAAGTGCTATTTTAAGAGCAAAAGGAGGAAATATCTGAAGAAAGAATAGTGAATACATATGTCAAGTTCTATCTCTAAGTTATATAATGTGAGGACTTAACACCACCATTAGATTTAGTAAGACAAAAGTCATGGGCCACCTTGCTGACATTTGACTGATGAAGAGCTATTAGGGTTACAACCTAATTAAAGGGAGCTCAAGAGAAATAATAGAAAAAAATAGAAACTGCAAAACAAGCAACTGCCTATTTTCTCTGAAGAGAGGAAGAGAAATGCCATGACAGCAGCATGAGGACTCTGAGATCATGAAAGAGACTATTTTTTTGACATGATAATGTCACAGTAGTTTGCATGTTTCATGGAAGAGATATATTAGAAAATTAGTCCTTAGTCATAAATTCTGCAATTGTTACTCTATATGATTTTTGACATTGTTGTTGGGACAACTCACAGCTAAAGGATAGAATAAGAAGGAAAAACAAAATATGAGAATTCAGTATCTACTACATAGAGTAAGACAGAGGAGTTTTCCAAAATAAAGCATCAATAATGTAGAATAGTTTGAAAAGTCAAGTCAGGCAAGACCAAAAGACAAAAGTTACTAGAGAATTAATTTCAGATGGATTTCTCAAGACTAGATATTTGATAGAATTATTTTGTACATCTCTTCTTCTCTCAGACTAGTTGGAACATCAGGGTAGGCTGTGTATTTGTGGGTGTGGGTGTGGGTGTAAGCAAATTTCAAGAGAAAACAGCAGGAAACAGAAAAAATTACTAATATGTCTTTTTTTTTTCTCAGACCACCATGGCCTTCTACTGCTCCCAAATAAATTCCATGAAATGGACAGACTTTAATACTGTTCAAAGAGTTCTGGGTTCATACTATGCCTTGGAAACCAGCATAGTTTATTCATCTCTGTACCAGTGAGCTTTGGTGCTTTTGGATTGTTTGAAAAAGAGAAGACACCCACATGTTCAGTTCTTTTAATGGCAAATCTTTTGAAGATCTGATATTTGAAAGTAGTCTTTAAAATTATTTTCTTATTATAGATTCAACATATATATTTCTAAAATTAAACAAAACCTGGGTTGTAACACCCTTTAGCCAGTAATTTGAAAACATTTACATATGGGTTTTAACATACAAATTTAGTCACTTAAATGCATACGGCATCCATCAAAACCTGGAGCCATCTTAAAGTATATAATTGCAACAACACTTCTATTACCATCTGCCATGAAGATGATATCCACTGAAACAGAACCAGATGTGGTAAATAAATTAACACGTGTGCCACTGTCAACTGCTGCTGTTCTGAAGTGTGTAAGTGACATGTCAATTAACATCCATGAACAGCTGGTTTTGAAGAGTATAGGAAGTGATTACTTGCCCAATAAATGGGCATCTTCACAGATGTTTAAGTTGTGCTCAGCTGTTGGCATTTGTAAGATATATTTTGGAAAACGCTGTGAAAGAAAGCATGCTGTTTTGTAAAACTATACAGAAGAATGAAACTTTCTAAAATATTTCAAATGAAAGTGCAGATTTTAGGGTGAGTGAGATGTTGTATACAGTCCTTAATATGGATTCAAGCAAATCAGAGATGGGGTTGGAAGAACCTTCCCTTGTCTAATACTTTCTACACGTGTTGTGCCACCCACCACAATTATTTAAATAAATAAATAAATAATTTAAATTATTATTTAAATTATATTAAATAATTATTTAAATAGAATTGGTGAGATGTGAAAAAATGACATCACTTGTAGAATCTCTTCTTGCAGATCTTCTATGGCAGTGATGGAAGAATTTAAAATTGATAAATAAAAAAGTGCTCAAGAGTTACCTTTCTTTCTTAACCAAAAGTTTAGTGTGACTTAAAAAAATAATGGGAGAGCTTACTAAATACTGAAATAAAACTCTTTTAATTACTGAGAAATGACTATAAATTTAATAGAAACTCTAAGATATTATGGGACTCATTACAGAGCATATTCACATAAATAAAATTGTTACATGTTATACCATCAAAAGTTGGTTCCTTAATAAACTGTCTATATGTGTTAAATAACCCTGGACACCTGCTTATACTTTTTGATTTACAGAGTTGAAAGCATGCCTTCAAATGCAGGCAATGAAAACTATAAGCAATTGAAACCTATGAAGGATAGCAAAGAGCTGACAGACTAGAGTTTTCTTTCTCCTCCTGCCTTCAGTCAGTAGAGAAAAGAAAGGGCTCTGCTGTGTAGAACTGAAGGTCAACGGTGTATGGCAAGATGGCTTAGTTGAACTTAGGCCAGAAGAAGAACACTGGGGGAAGACATATCTTGAGCAGTAGGAGGTAGAAAATGACATTAAATGTCCAGATGAGACAGGTCATAGACAAAGGAGACAGCAATATGACAAACTTAGAATCAAATGTCAAAGCAGAACAAGTTTGAGAATTATGAAAACCAGAGGCATGAATGAGGCTTTAGAGGTTCATAAAATGATTACATTGATATTGTTGAGGCCTATGTTAACTTCACTGATCAAATATCAATATGTCAATTAAGGTGACAATTTAATCACTATAAATGTGAATGTGATATAGCCAAATGCTGTCCCCAGGTTGCTTATAATCCAGGGAAACAGGAAGATTTTGGTGTCCCACTCTTCCACGTACTGCTAATGAAAATGTTTTATAGTTATTTTATTACTAAAGTAGTTTTGGTTCTCTTAATGTAGTTTATTTTAAATAATTGTATTGTAGCCCTGGCTGGTGGCACAGTGGATAAGGTGCTGACCTGCGAACCCAAAGGTCTCTGGTTTAATTCCCCAGTCAGGGCATACACCCAGGTTACAAGCCAGGTCACCAGCCAGGTCTGTAGCTGGAGCCAGGTAAAAGGAAACCACACATTGATGTCTCTCTTCCTCTCTGCCTCTCTACCTTCCTCTCTCTCCAAAAATAATAAATAAAGTCTTTTAAAAAAAACTTCTATTAAAAAATAAATAATTATATTCCAAAGTGACCTTTTTTTTACCAGTTAAATTGCATTAAAATCCTTGTTGCTGTGGCAATGGTTTTTATAGGTATTAACCTATAGCTACACTGGAGGCTAACTGCTTTTGTCTGTTTTGGACCACAGAATACTTCTGCCACAAGAGGTAGAGTTGGTCTAGCTGAGGTTGCTAAACATAAGAATTCTACAGTCACTAGTTAACTTGAAGATTATTCAATATGGACTATATATTTTGTTATAAATCACATCTGCCTAAATTCTAGAAGTAAGAGAGCATTGTAAACATTTCCTTTGGGAAAGACCCTTCAGTGAGGTGCTGATTCCTGTTTCACAAAGTATGTAAGAGACCTTTAATTTAGGAGAAAGTCTAAGGGTTGCACTTCTGTAAAGCTTAATTGAGCTACCTTTTCTCTCTGAAATGCCCCAGTTCTATTATGCCATGTGGGAGCCTTATTACTTCTTAAAGACAATTTTGCTTACGTTTGCATTTGCTCTAAAATACTGGTACAGAACTTTTGCTTTATACCACTGACCTTGAAATCTTATTTCAATGTTAAATGTTACTCATTTACTTATTATTCACAATGATTGTAGAAATTTCCTCTATCCCTGGTTTAAACATGCTGTCTGTCCTCTATTTGCTACACACTTTTACCATGCTATAAGCACCATAAGACACCCTCTGGTGAATGGCTCTATGACATGTGGCCATTTGCAAATTAGAGTTCCCTGCTGAAAACAGATTCCCCAATGAACATGTATATTACCATTAAACATCCTTCTCTACAGACTTAGCAACTGCAGTGCATCATGTTATGTGCCTTTCAGATCCCTCCTTCAGCGCAGAGACTTTCATTTCTCCAGGAATTATGAGTATTAACTACAGCCATTGGTTCATAATTGGCTCACTTTGTAAACTACCCTCAGACTAAGGAATATGATCCTTCCAAGGTCATGCTCATTGTTGGGGTCAGCTTGCTTGCCATGATTGGTACCTGTAAATGTCTGATGGCCTGGCCCTATTACTTTAATTTAGGATAATTCTGAGGGCCCAACTTGTTCCTTAGATGCCCGTGAGGCTGACTGAGGCCTCTGTTGCATATGAATCACAGTTCAACATTTCCCCATGTCCAATTCTGCTTCCTTCATTTCCTTATTGGTATTGTTCAATTTGTCTTGACTAGTACAGCTCCTGCATGCAAATCCCTACCTTAGATAGTGTTTCTGAACACCCTGACCTAAGTCAATTGGTGCAACAAGAGATCCTAAAAGGCAGACTATAAAATGGGATATTGGAGCAGATCATCTGCTTGCTGGCCTGAATTGTGAATCCTATTATGAGCTAAAGCAATGCAATTGTTGAACCTCAATAATTGAAGCAAATGGGTGAGCAAATGTAGTGAGCAAATGGGAAAAAAAGGCATTGGGTAGTACGATATCTCAGATTTTTAAGAGATGAAAGGAAAGAAATCATTATAATATATGGAATTAGATGACTTGTTGGGTACTTTCAATGCATTGGAAAAAGATTTTAAAAAGTTAGAGTGTGATTGATTATTGTTTTATGGCAATGCATTAAAGTCACAATGCTTTCTTGGCAAATATAAAGAGATTCTTATTTTTTGATGCTAGAGAGCAGGAAAAGATGAAGACCAGTCTCAGGATTGAATTAGATGAGTTGATAAAACCCAAAAACTCAATTATGCTGTGGTCTAGGCTTTGATTTGATAAGAGTAGAACCCTGAGATTAAACATGTTGATATCTGGGCTGTTTGAGATCACCCAAAATTCTCTGGGCTTTCATCAGTGTTCTACTACTTTCTTTTTAAAGACTAGAATTTTATCCAGGCTTAACGATGATGCAGATACCTCTGTTGGCCAGTCTATACTCCCACTTCTGCACTTTGCTTAAAGACTCTGGTACCCAAAGTCAAATTACAGGGTAATTTAACTGGAAGGATGCTGGGACTGCTAAAGTGCCAAACAACTGTAGGACCTAGCCAAGAGTATAGGCAGGATCCTGGAAAGTATATACGGCATTGGATCTGAAGATGTAGATCAGGGAGAGCAGACTATCAAGTTATACCGGGGAGTTTCTAAATAGGGGAAAATCACCCAATGACATAGCACTTAATAATTTGATGAGAACTCTAGAGGATGGTGTTAATGTACTACTAGGTGGCTTGTGAGAGGTTGGAAAAAGTTTGCCTTCACTTTCACTAAATAAAGAGAAATGAGGAAATACCCTGACAAACAGTGGGGAAAAGGTAAAATGCTCACAAACATGGACAGAGAGAATATTGTACGTGAATGCTCTTGCTCCTTGAATACAGTTTAGTTAGCAAGGTGGTAAAGAATGTGTTAACGAGGGGTGCTCCAGCATTGTAAACAGCTTTAATAGCTATCTTCTGTAGGCCAGAAATGATTTTAACAGGTGATGTTATTTGATTGAAAAGAAGGTGATAGAATGTCAAATTAACAGAGGCCAGGTGGCAGAGCTTAATTGTCAGGAGAAAGATGAGTGAAATAACTGAAATATGTGTCAAAGTCGGAGTGGAAGCCAGATACCAGACCAATCATCACTATGGTGATTGTTAATGAACACAGTGTTTCTGGCTAAGAGCTGTAAGGGCAGCCAACAGTGATGCTGCTTGATTTACAAAACAAAACAAAATAAAACCAAGAGAATCCATGGTGGTTGATCAGAAAGTCCAGAGTTGCAACTTCATTAAAGACCCATGTAAGGTGAATGTCTGCATGGGGAGATTTTCTAATCTCCACCGCCAGTGGGTGGGGTCATTGAACCCAGATGGCTGCAGTTGTAACAGGCTAGGCTGTGCGGGCTGGGCTTTGCAGACAGCCAGTTTGAAATGCAAACAAAGGCCCGCAGCTAAACCACAAATTTGCAGACCTCAGCTAGCCCATCAAACCAGGAAGGCAGAGGTATAAAATCCCAACAGCCTGCAGCCTACAGCTCGATCCCCTGTAGCTGTGATTCCTGGGTGGGCAATTTCCCTCTCCCCCTTTTCCCCTCCCCCTTGCTCCCTTATAAACCCTTCCTTTCTAGTCTCCTGGCCTGGTCTCGAAGTGTCCTCTTTAGGTAGGTCCTGCTGTGACAACACAATTTTGAGTTAGTTTTGCAGAACAAGAACCCACAGATCAAATGGGAGACTGGGTTTCTAGCACTTTGTAATAGCATAGGATATATGTAAAGTAATTTTTCCTCTGTTTTTTTTTCCTTGCAGAAAAAAGCAATGTTCAACCAGGGTGCAGCAAGAATTTTTAAAACATGCAATAAATGACTATTTAATTAGGGGCACTGACCTCTTTTTCCCTTAGATTGTCAAATTTAAAAAAGAAAGAAAGAAAGGAAAAACAGAAACAAAACAAAACAAAAAACATGATAGCAACCAACATCACAATAGCTTTCTGGTGTGAATCAATTAAAAATCATACATATTTTTTGTCATGTCATCAAAAATGTGTATTTTGGGTGGGCAGCAGAATTTTATTAGCTTATGTGTGCTATGAGATGTAAAAAGTTGAAAATCTCTGCATCAAATAATCTACGAATATTTTCTTGGTGATCATGCTCCAGGAGAATGATTCAGTGAGATGATAAATGGAGATAATGAACAGGTAATAAATAAATCTGGTCCAGGTTCACATCCTGTGGTTCCAGTTGTTTCACAGACACACCTGTGAGTAACAAAATTTCACTTGTTAGTATAACCCTCTCTCTGTTCTGGTTACTACTGTATGTAACAATTACCTCATGCTTAGTGGCTTAAAATAAACATTTTATTTTTCCCATATTTTGTGGACCAGGAATTCAGGAAGAGCTTGGTTGGGTTTAGGACTTCTCATGCTGGCGCCATCAATTGTTGAGTCGTCAGAAGACCCAGCTGGGTTAGCTATCCGAGATGGCTCACTCATCTGGATGGCAGCTGATGCTGGTGTTGGGTAAGAGCTCAGATGAGGCTGTCACTCTCAGTAGTGTATACTGACTCTCCAGCATGCTGTTCTCAGGGTATTGGATTCTTACATGGCAGATGCTTTATCCCACAGCAGTCATTCTGTAGGGAGCAGGTAAACAGTGCATGATCTTCTTTGACCTAGCCTGAATGGCATACAGCATCACTTCCACCGTATCCTATTGATTGGTCAGATCACTCACAAACTACCAAGCATTAAATGAGAGAGAATTGAAGGACTATGAAAGAATTTGGAAGCTATGTATTAAAATTGTCATACTCTCACATTCATTCTTAAGGAGTAAAAGTTATAATGGGAAAGGCCAAAGGAGGTTCCTGAAACTGTCCCTTCAACTTGGTCAAGGAAGTAAATAAAAATCTAGAATCATGTCCTAGAAAGAGTGACAGAGATATGTCAATGTCACCCTTGGACTCTTAAAGGATGCATGAATGATAGCCTCTATTATGTTCCTATTTAATTTATCAGTCTGCTTTCTATAAAAGCCAGATAAGCCTTAAAATTTT
This sequence comes from Noctilio leporinus, assembly GCA_004026585.1. Classification (NCBI taxonomy): domain Eukaryota; kingdom Metazoa; phylum Chordata; class Mammalia; order Chiroptera; family Noctilionidae; genus Noctilio; species Noctilio leporinus. The sequence continues at coordinate 81,746 of PVIW01002056.1, forward strand.
ACAAGGAACTATCCGAAATTAAGAACTAGCTTCAATTGCGGTTTTTGTGGTGGAAGTTGATAGATAACTTTATGTGATATATGGTTTTCATCTGAAAACACACACACACACACACACACACACACACACACTTATTTTTATTCTATCAGGATGGAGAACCAGAGCCAATTGACATTCACATGGAAGGAACAAGAGTACATCTATGATCCCTCTCTAATGTATGCTATATCTCCTTTTTTTCTGTCACACTAAAAAGAACCAGGAACCTATGGATATTCTGTAGATTACTATATAATTAGCACTGTGTTATTCTGACTTGATAAGTGAGAAGTGGTGTCTTGGCAAGTTTGATAGAAATTATGTAGTCAAGAAAGTAGGAATTTAAAACCTATGAAAATTTAGGAGAAACCCATATTAGTGATATGGTTATAACCCCTGTGGACTGGGGATATGCCAAAATACACCATTATTGCAGTTGTACTTTGTATCACTAAGGAAGCATGTCCCCTGTTCAGCTTATTGAGGTTATGGAGACAGCATTATTCTCCACTTGGGGATACCTGTCTAACTCATTTAGTCGGCACAGAAGCCAGTTTGGAAAAAGGGGCCATGAAAGAAAGAACTTGTAGCAGGTCTAAGCTATAGCAGAATCTATAGTGCCAGAGGCTCACACCATATAGTTTAGCAGATTCAAACTAGGACCCTTAGGCCAAATCTAGCCAGCTCTGTGTTTCTGTAGATAAAGTTTCATTGGAACACAGCTCGTGCATTTGTTTAGACACTGTCTACTACTGCTTTCACACTACAGCTGCAAGGATGAGGAGACAGTTCTTGCTTTGCAAGGCTCCGATGTGTACAAATCTGTTACCACAGTTTAGTTAGATAACACCAAGCACATGGTTCAGGTTTCAGTTATCAGAGTTTTTTAATTTCAATTACATAAACCACAACCTTTATGCCAACACTGCAGTCCCTAAATCACTATTTTATAATCAGGGACCAATCAGCAAATGATCCCTAGGCATGAACTCTGAACTCTTCAGTTCACACACAGATGGAAAAGAATGTTATTGTGTTGCCTCCCTGTTTTCTGGTGATAAATTCATTTCTTAATGAATAATAGAGAGAAGAGACTTGGCCAAAAAAGATGAAGGTGCATCCATGAAATAAAATGTAATAACAATGGAAGTGAAATAGAGCTAGAGAACCCATAGCTGACTGTGAAAATGATAGTACTGCTGCTACAAAAGACTCTAGATATACAGCCAGAGGAATGTAATAAAGAAGAACTTATTGATATTTTGAGTAAAGTGGATGTGATGAAAAAGATGAATATGTCTCAGAGGAAGTGGTGCTGGCAAAATTTTTACAATAAGGAAACTCTTGGAGATATTTCATGACATTGAAAGAATGAAGGATAAAATGTTGGAAGCTGATGCATACTTACAAAAAAGCATGGCAATTAACCAAGGTACAGAAAAAATACCCACTCCATATGTTTAGTTAAACGTCATTTAGAAGAAAGCAAACATTGTTCAAACTAGTCCTATATTTTGTAACAGTATTTAAAGATAGTTCCTTTAAAAGTAAAATGAGGTCATGTGAGTGGGCCATAATTCAACATGACTAGTGTCCATGTTGGTGACTAGGACCCAGACACACACAGGGAAAAACCTTATGAAAACATGTGGAGAATGTGACCATCTATGGGGGAGGACCAAAAAAAAAAAAAAAAACAGAACAAAAAACAAAAACAGAAGCTGTTTATAAAAAATTGTGTATTGATCTTTATATGTTTAAAATTCAATCACCTTTAAAGACCTTTGCATTTGATTCAATACACCTATTGAGACATTTATTCCATTGCTCAAAACAGTTTTTGAACTTGCTAATTTTGATGCCTTTTAGTGCTTGTGCCATTTTCTTGTTTCACATGTTTTATATCAGCAAAACATTTTCATTTGCTGACTTTTATGATTTGTGGAAACAACAACCAAAAAAGGTAGGTAGGAGCCCTGGCTGGTGGCACAGTGGATAAGGTGCTGGCCTGCGAACCCAAAGGTCACTGGTTTGATTCCCAGCCAGGGTGCACATAACCAGGTTGCAAGCCAGGTCTCCAGCCAGGTCTGTAGCTGGAGGCAGGTGAAAGGCAACCATACACAGATGTCTCTCCCTCTCTGTCTCTCTCCCTTCCCCTTTCTCTAAAAATAATAAATACAATATTAAAAAAAAAAAAGGTAGGTTGGGGTAAGAGCAGATGAAGAGATAGGGTGAGGCTGTTTTTGGTCAAAATATGCTGAACACTCTGTAGTATGGACACATGTGCTGGTAAACCACCCATCATAAAATGGGCAAATGCATTAAAAACCTTCAAAAAAGAAAAAAAAATTCACAGAAGCTGAACGCAGCCTCTCACAACAATGCTAGCTGATACAGATGGGTTCCTAGAACACTCACCTATTGAGGGAAGCTTGTACTACAGGGGCCCACCCTCCAGAAGATAATTCCATTTTTTGGTGGGTCCCACCTTGTACAAGCCAAAAGGAGAGACCTCAGAAGAAACCAGCCCTGCTGAAACCTTGATTTTAGACTGCTAGCCTCCAGAATTGTGAGGAAATAAAAATTTTGCTGTTTAATTCAAAAAAAGAAATAATTCAGAGCAATCCCATGTACCCTTTACACAATGATATATTTATTCTAAAACTATAGAACACTATCACAACTAGAATGATAAATTTTATACAAAGAAATAAATCATTTAATTTCATGTTTTTTAGTTTTACTGTTTTATTTACTTACCTATATATTTGTAATTGACTAATGTCTTGACATTACTTTTTAAAGATTTTATTCATTATTTTTAGAAAGAGGGGAAGGGAGGGAGAAAGAAAGGGAGAGAAACATCAATGTATGGTTGCCTTTCAAGAACCTACATCTGGGGACCTGGCTGGAGACCTGGCCTGAAACCAGGCATGTGCCCTAACTGGGAATGGAACTGGTTACCCTTGGTGTTCACAGGCCAGTGCTCAGTCCACTGAGCAACACCAGCTAAAGCTGTTTTGACATTTTAAAGGTTATGGAAAAATTATAATTTTACCTATCAATAGAAATTGTTTTGCATGCTTTTAACCTGCATAAGCATTTTTCTGACCTTTTTATGCCCACTGTACAAAGCAAGAACTTCTTGAAGTTGTCACAGAGTCTGTATATTGCATTGAGCCTAAATTATTTACTATTAGGCTCTTCACAAAAAGTTTGTCAGTCCCTGATCAATGGTATTTATTAGTAGGCTTTTTATATACTCTCTAGTATTCACGTTTACCAGAGTCTATCATCTGACAGGATCCTAAACTTCTTACAGACATTCTGTAGGAACACCAAAGAAAGTCGCAGCTTGAATATAAATAAGCAACTACTTGAAGTTAAAGATATTTGATGCTATTAAACTTCTAGCATTAGAAAATATTATAGCATTTCATTCAAGCAGCTGGATTCTATTGAATGGTTGAATGAATTGCATCTTTTCCTGGCCCACACACCTAATCCAGAATATGTCTGGAAACATTTTGCTTTTGCTCCTGCTTCCAGGTCTGTTCAAAAAGAAAAAAGAAAAATAAAGGTGGGAGAGATAAGATAAGAATTGTATGGTTCTGAGATTCTGGAACAGTTCTTTTAGACTTACTTTTTTGTTAATTTGTCCAGTTTAATAAAAGCAATTCCATTTCACTTGTATAAGTGTTTTGAAATTAAAAGGTTATGATTTTCCTAGTTTTCCTATGCACCTTTAACAAAGAAATTCATTTTATACACTTTTACAGAATAGCACTATAAGTGATTTTAAAAGTAGAAGAAAATTCATTTCACAGAGCAGATATTAGCTCATTTAGTGTTTGTAGGGATAGTTAATTTATGCAAATTTACATTATTTCAGAATTTTAAAGAATATCACAAATAATGATATTGTATTAAGTGTTACTATTTTTAAAAGTGTAAATGAGACTTGTAGCAGGAGGGAAGATGTTTGAGTTTTGTCTCACCATCTGTGTGTTCTTTTCTGTTCATGATAATTTATTGTCACTTTCAAATCTCAGTGCTGAGGAAAGCATAGAATAAAATTTAATCACCATAAGAAAGTGTTATTTAGGCAACCCTTCTTGAAGGATATGAATATTGAGCATAGTCTGCAAGAACATGATGGAGATGAAGATGAGATATTCTGCCAAAATACTTTTCATACCCCTAAGAGCCCTACTGAGACTCTTACTTTTATTTATTTCCACCTTCTTGTGTGGCTTTGGGCAAAGTACTTAACACCTTTAATCAGCAGTTTTCTCATCGGTAAAATGGAGGGAATAATAGTATTTACCTCAAATGTTATCTTGAGAATAAAAAGAAATATTGCTTGTGAAATGCTCAAGACAAGACTTGGCAAAAAAGTGCTCGGATAGTTATTATAGCCTATGAATGAGCTCTGAGTTCAGCCAGCAGTCAGTTTTTTAAAAAAGCTAAATATAATATGATGTGATATGATGTGATAAGCATTACAGAGGCCACTGGATGCAGTAAGCAGTTAGAAGCCACTTTACCTATTGACCATAAGCAGCTTTCTAAAATAGCCAGGTGAATAACCTCACATCTTGGCTTTTTATCAAATTGGTGCCCACGTATTCTAATAATGAAAAAATATCAGGTACAGAACAAAAGAGGAAAATCGTAGACTGGGAAGTGAAATTGGCTAGAAAAAGTGCAATTACGAATGAAAACCAAGGGAATGGAGTCCTCTGTGTGTATCATTTCAAACAGTGTTAGCAAAGGAGGGCCTGAAAGAAAAAAAAATTCTCCTTTTCTTGACCATATCATCAGTGATTGCAAATAGAAGCTCTTTCTCCATTGTAGCAGAATTATCATTAGATCAGAGATTTGACTTGGAGTTACCACAATCAGTGTGTCAATCAGCTTAATGTCTAAAATGCAGGAGGTTCAAAAGGATCAATACCTATCAGCTACCAGGTTTGAGATGCATCAATCAGCATTGAATTTTTAAAAATACATGATATTGTAAAAATATTCTGCTTAATTTATTTATTTTAGCTCCAGATGAAAAAGAAAAACACCATTTTGAACAATATTTTGCTATAGGAGACATTAACAATTTGGGATTGATAGTGGATAAATCTTCCAAATATGTCAAATAAAACAAGACATATATAAAATAAGAAATAAGGTATGATTTCATGTATATGAAGTTCAGGAACAAATAAAACCAATCCATAATGATAGAAGCCAAGCAGTATTTACTTCTGTGAGTATGGTTGGGACTGACTGGAAAGAGTCAAGAGGGAGCTTTCATTGTGATTTGGGTGGTATCTGTATGATGAGTGCAATGCAATTACAATTTTAAGTGCACAATATGGTAAGTTTTGACAAATATATTAGGTCATATAATCATCACCACAATCATGATATAGAGCTATTCTGTCCTGTATGGTATCCAATAGACAGATCTTCTAGTTGTTGCTTTATCTTTCTTTCTCTTTTACTCATTTTGGGTAGTTTCTAATGTTAAGTCTGTAAATCTATTGATTTCTTCTTTAATATCTAACTTCTATCAATTTTGTCATTTTTTTTCACTTCCAGTATTGAATTCTATGATATTTCCCTAGGATTTTCATTTGTGTCTTTTTTTGGTATCAATTATTTCTCTCTTTGGAATTTTATACACCCACCTCACTATTCTGAATGTATGGAACACTTCTTCTTCTGGATTTCTGTTTAACAATAAAATTTTAATTAAAACAATTAAAAAATAACTTCATTGATATGATTTGTAGGTCTGTTTGCATTAATTGAATTTTATCTTGATTATGGGTCATATCTTCTTGCTTCTTAGCAGGTCTGGAAACTCGGATGCTGGAAAGTAGGAATTTTACATTTTGGGTTCTTGGTATTATTACATTTCATTAGATAGTGTTGGATTTTTTCACATGTAGTACTTAAGTTATTTGGAATTTGTTTAATACTTTTGAGGTTTGCTTTCAAGCTTTGTCAGGTCAGGGAAGAGCAGTCTTTAGTCTAGGGCTAATTCAGCTGTATTAGTAAGATGATACATTCTGAGAACTCTGGTGTCTCATTTGTTCACATGTTTTCATTTTGGCTGATGTCACGCCACATGTGAGCTTTGGAAACCATTTAGCTTCCTGTTTGCTGACAGGGGTTTTCCCAGTTTTGTGTATCTTCCCTTGACACAGGCCTTGATTAGGAGTTCCCAGAATGATATTGATAGGGCTTCTGAAGATCTGATCCTTTCTCTCTGCACCACAACCCTTTCCATGATAAGCCACAAATCATAGCCACCACGGTCTCCACAAATGTTCATCTTTGTCCTCTTAAGTTAGTGATCACTATATTCTCTGCTGGTTTTCTCTTCCTGCCCTGAAGCCCCAAACTGACTCCATGCAAGAAGCTCAGACAATCAGCTGACCTCCCTATTTTGCTTCACTTAGGCATTCCCATCCTGTTGCCTAATATATGGAAAAAATTCTTTCTCATATTTTTACTAACTTTTCTTCTTGCTTGAGGCAGGAGCATAAATACTTTTTGTCAGAGTCCCATTGGGAAAGTGTCAAGGCTTGGAGCCCTGCACAGACCAGGCAAAGCCTGTAAGACCTGACCGAGAAACTGGGAAAACTGGGTACATAAGTGCCTCCATGCTATAGCCAGTGGGCCCTGGACGTGGGAATTTGGCCCATAAGAACATTCCATATGACCTTTGGAGCTTGCTATGTTCTTTCATCTTGCTTTGATAACTCTATTGTGCTAGCCCTGGAGGTTTTCATTTTGAATTTGAATGCACACCCTGGCCTGAATAAAATCTCAGTGATAACTCTATTGTGCTAGCCCTGGAGGTTTTCATTTTGAATTTGAATGCACATCCTGGCCTGAGTAAAATCTCAGTGCTCCTTCCCTTGTTGTTTCTGAACAATACCCATTTTCCTGTAATTAGCATTGTTTAGCATTGATTGACAAGCTACAAGCCTTCAAGTTTACTGTTTTCAATAAAAGATCTATGGGAATGGTGAATGGGGCTTTTTTGGCCCCGAGCCCTAAGCTGGCCTTCTTCCTCCTAGCACAAGCTGCCTGGGAAGTATTTATTTCATCTGTGGCACCAGGGGATTTCTGCAGTTCAGGGTTCCCCATCACTTTTATTTCATCTACATCAAAAATAAAAATTAATAGCTCTTTTTTTAGAATGCACAAAAATATATTTAGAAATAATTGACAACATGCCTTATCAGATAATTATTTCTTTTTAATTTTAACATTTTTAATGATGATGCTATCACAGATTCTCCCCATTCTCCCATGCTCCTTTGCTCACTTCCACCCAGACCTGCCCCCCTCCCCTTCATGTGGCCATCACACATTGCTACCAGTGTCTGTGTGCATGCAGATATGTTCTTTGGCTAATCCCTTCACTTTCTTTTATCTAGTTTTTCCTCCCTCCCTCCCCCCTCTATTTCTATTGTTCTTCAATTTATTTTGTTCACTAAATCCCACATATAAGTAAGATCATATGGTATTTGTCTTTCTCTGACTGGCTTATTTTACTTTGCATGGTAATCTTCAGGTCCATCCATGCTGTTGCAAAAAAATAAAATTTTGTTCTATTTTATAGTGATGTGATATTCCATTGCATAAATGTGTTTTTATGCACTCATCTACTAATGGGCACTTGAGCTGTTTCCAGATCTTGGCTATTGTAAATAACACCACAATAAATATAGGGGTGTATGTATTCTTTTGAATTAGTATTTCAGGATTTGGTGGATATATTCCCAGAAATGGGTTCACTGGATCAAAAGGCAATTCCATTTTTAAATTTTTGAGAAAACAGGGGGTGGCCCTTTTAAGAGTTGCCTCCCCTTGCTGTACCCTTTTCTGCTCCCCTATTTCCTAATTCCCCAAATAAACTAATTGCTTGATTCCAAGAAAAACAAAAAAAAATTTTTTTGAGAAAACTCTGTACTGTTTTCTATAGTGTCTGCACCAGTCTGCCTTCCCACCAACAGTGCATAAGGGTTCCCTTTTCTTCCCATCCTCACCAGCACTTGCAACCTAGAAGAAACATAGGCAATACAATCTCAGATATCTCTCTTAGCAGTATTTTTGTCAATATATATCCTAGGTCAAGGAACTACCCCAAACTAAAAAGCTTCTGCACAGCAGAAGAAAGCAACAAAATGAAAAGGGGAATCATTGTATGGGAGAACATATTTGCCAATGACACATTGGATAAAAAGTTAATTTCCAAAATATATAAAGAACTTATACAACTGAACATTAGGAATACAAATAATCCAATTGAAAAATGGTTAAAGGACCTAAACAGACACTTCTTCAAAATGGACATACAGATGGTTAATAGACATATTTAAAAATCCTCAACATCACTATCAGCAGAGAGATGCAAATTAAAAACCACAATGAGATATCACCTTTCACCTGCCAGAATGGCTACCATCAGTAAATAGTTGTCTTTTTTTTTAATTGATGTTTTCATATTCAGCAGACTCTAAATTTAGATACTGTTTTTAAGAAGGTCTGAAATTCTTGTTAGTTGATGCAGAGAATATAGAAAAATAGGCCCTTGAAAACTTTGAAAACTTTCAATAGGGAACCATAAAACTAAGTACAAAGTTGAAAAATAGGTTGGTAATTTTAAAAAATTATATAGATAATTTATTAGCATGTTACTTGGCAACATTTTGGGATCAGATATTAAGAAGATCTTTTGGAGAGTAGAGATTGTTAAGAACGAATGTTGTAACAATGTTATTTTTCCTCTAGAAATCTTTAAAGTAAGGAAAAAACAACTGCTACATAAAATTTTAAATACGTTCTTTGGGAGAATAAGGCTGAACAGGATAACTGAGTTTTTTCAGGTTCTGTTTTGTAATAATATACTTCTCACTCACTCACAGAAGAGGGCTTTATCCTCTATTTTCTAATTTCACTGAGTAGCCCTGATTGTGCCTGGCTCACTGAATAATCCAGGTAGCACTTGCATTCTGGGAATGAGGAATCATGACATACATTTTACCTATCCCTATTTGTGCTTAGAGTCTTCTTAATAAATATATCACAATATAAATTTTTAGTAGAAATAAATCTTCTATATAATTAAAACTTACCTATCTCTTTGCTGACACTGTTTTTAAGCAGTCATAGTTTGCATTGTTATCAGAGTTACTGATTTGTGAACACCAAGAGCTGTATATATTCTCACATGAAGTATGTAGGATTGTGGACTCCTTTCCAAATGTCAATTATTAAAGAAATTTGATCCTTGATAAAATTCAAATTACTTTTAGATAAATGCCTATAAAACGATATGCAATTTTTTAAATCAGGGAAACTAAAGGTGATATTAAAAATAATATCAATTCATGTGTTTAGCAAATATTAAAGTAATTATTGTGTTTCAGAGTCTGTAAATCTGAGTACATAACAATAAATATACACAAATTATAAGTATTGAGGTCTGGTTAACATTAACACTCTTGTTCCTTGGATTTAATTTTTCATAGTGGATCAACTGCATGATGTTTAATATGTGATAGTAAAACTGAATTTTTAGTCAAGAACTCTTTATCATTCTGATATACTCTATTTAGTCTCCCAATTCTAAGTATAAATTATTGAGGTGCAGTTTTGGATAGTTTTAAAAAATAAATTGAAGTAGTGATAGAACATAGTTTTATCAATATGGTTTAAAAAAACAGCAAGATTAATCTAACTGCAGCAGAGATGAAGCCCCATTTCCATTTTCATGAAGTCCTAACTTTACACTGGCTTTTTGGATGGTGTGTTGAGCCCTAACATTACTATTTCAGTAATATTAATGGATATTACATCTAGTAAGAAAGAAGAATGGGGAGAAACTTCCTACAGTATACCATCTTCTTCAGCTGTAATCTGGTTTATGGTGGCTACTTGGCATTGCACATTTTTCAGTATCAAGCTTTCAAAAAATATCTCAATAGAGCATTTCTCTAAGTAATTTCATAGAATTATTTATGGCTCTGCAAGGATGCCAGATTGCCTCATTTTGAGGCAATTAAGATAGAAATTTAGGCAGCCATTATTTGCATCTTCAGGGGAAAAATAAGCCATTAACACAAGGGCAGAGGGTCACCTGGGCCCAGAGAAGCTACCTTGAATAATAATCCTGGATCCCAGTAAACAAGCAAATAGAGATAGTGACGTCTGTTGGAGCAGTCTTGGAGGAACAGAAACAGGAGTCTATTAGGATGATAACTAATATATATTTTTATGAGGCAGACTCAAGTGAGACTTTATAAAGAGCAATGAAAAAGACTGATCAGAGAGAGTAAAATTGGTGACAAGAAGACTGGAAAGAAGATGTCACTGTAGGACATGTAAATCATGAACACGCTGTGCCATAGAGGCAGACTAAACTCCTAAAGTGCACATTTTGCTAGAAGTCAGCTTAATGAATTATCAACATGAATACTTAAGTTCTTTAATATTTTACTTTACTACATATGGGAGAAGGTCAACAGTTAACTAAAAAGAAAATGTCATCTGTCTGTCAGGAGGTTCAACATCATATTAGGAAATATCTACACACAAACTTGGGATAAAGAAAGACGAAAAGAATGCTTTCACCTATGCCTCTTATTATTTTTTAACTAACAGTTCTTGGTCTCTCTGCTAGCAATTTACTGATTGACTCACTCCCACAGTAGACATGAACAACAATAAATATATAGGAATGAAGATTTAACTAATGTTAGGTAAAATATGGCCACTATAATTTAATTCAAGGGCCAGGAGTTCTAGTAGGAATGAATATGTTTAGGGGGAACTTTGAAGTGAACATACAGTTTTTCTTATTTTGTATATATTTTCCCTGTTCTTGGCTTAGCCACCTCTTCTCATATCATGTTCCACAACCTATTCCAAAATCCATCATGTTCAGGTACTACACCAGGTATACAAATGCAAAGATATTAAAAATGTGGTCTTTTCCTTAAAGAACTCATGAATGAGGAAACCCAAACAGTGAGAGTTGTGTTTGGTAAGTGCAATGTATGTCTTTGCTTTCTCTGCAACAATGTAGAGGTGAAATATGAGGCAACAACATCACATGTCTCTCACCATCAGTTAGAATACTTTACAGAAGAACCAGGATGCTAGAATTCCTCATCCATTCAATCCCCATCATCTGAATACAAGTGCAGTAAAATTTATCCTAAATGATGTTGCTTATTTCTACCAACATTTGGGAAGAGTTTCACAACTTACTAAGCCATGTCTTCTGAAGACTATAAGTAGTTTTAATTCGGAATGTTTACCTATATTTCATCTACTGTACCAGATTCTTTTCATGCTGTTCAAATTTTATTTACATAAAACCAACCTACCACCAATAGCAAAACACTTGATTGGAGTTGTAACTTCAACTTGAATAAGGTTTTGTAAATAGTTTTTGTGGTGTTTTCATGGAACTTAAAGATTCTAATAGTAAATAGTATTATATTAGGAACTAAATAATATGCACAATTTTAGTTTTTGTATTTTAAAATAATGTTAAGTTGCCTGTATAGATACATATATGTACATAGGTACACTAGGTCCTCACACATAAGTATGTTTATTCTGTAGGCATAAATATACACACATCCCCATGCTCACATATTTATGTATGATAGATGACTTTAAAAACTGATGGGTTTACTTCTTAATATCTATCCCTTCAACTCATTAGAAATGCATGCTTTTATACAGTTATACTATTCCTATGAAACTCTATAGAGCACTCATGTAAAACCTTACATGTGTAACTTTTACGAATATAATATTTAAAAAATAAAATATTCTATAATTGTTGCATGATCTGTTATTTCTAAATGTTTTTTTCCTAAATGTTATCATCGATTTTTGCTGCATATGCTTTTTTTTTTCCAGCGTAATTTTTTATTGCAGGTCTCTTTAAATAATAGCTAACAGGAAACTCTATCCCCAACCTACCAGATTACACATATACACACGGCCATTTCCACCTTTCCTCCCAGTGAAAAGCCCTTTGACAAGATACCAGAAGGTTAAGAGGACTGATGTTTTAATGGCTGGGCCTCAAGGACAACTCTGGCTGCATTTAAATCTCAGTGCCAAAAGCACTGAGTTACCTGCCACTATTAATTTTTGAATCAGTCTCTTCAGGAATCAGGTCAGAAGAAAGCAGAATGGTTTCTCTCAATCTCTCCTATAAACCACAGTAGTAAGACAAGATTTCTTTTTGTTCTGGGTTATTGTTTCCATGATCATGTGTTTCCTTTTCCTTTAGGTATCACCCTAGGAAGAGTTAAGGGAAAATATTTAAAAAACATTGCCTTGCCACTAGTCCGTGATCTGGTTTTCCAGAATGAAAGCCCAGAACAGTTTCACTACCTGATGCTCCTTAATAACGTAATGGGAAAGACACTAGTGGGAATGCTCAAAAGAGGACGTGTACTTCCTTTCAGAATGTGAACTCAGAAGTTTATATAAAATCAAAGCTTAGAGTCACCTGGGAAGACAGCTGTATAAACGTCCAAATACTCCACTAATTTCTAAACTGGACTACTATGAGTCATTTCTGCTTCTGAGCATTTTCTTATTAAAAGTTCTTACCTATGAGTTGACCATCATTTTTTTTTTTTTTTAGTTGACCATCTTTTGATAGTTTATACAAACTGATTTCAGATTATAACCTTCAAAGGGTCTCTTGTACAATTACATAGAAAGACTTCTGATTCTTGATGCTTGGAGCCACTGATGAAGAGAGGTGACTTTGACTCTCCAGCACAGAGAGAGTGCCTGTGTCAGTCAGTAGTATTTTGAACACTCTCTCTAAACACAGTTACTTCAACATCATCCTGGGCTTCAAGGTTTCTCCATTCTACTGCTGGTACTAAAGACTTTAAAAGACTCACAGAAGTGCCTCCTCTAGGGATCACTACCAAAAACATGAAATGGTCAAGTGAGAGAAAGGGAGACAGAAAGGACTGAGTCAGGAAAGAAGTACAAGAAGCTGATCCCAAATAAAAAGACAAAATTAAGGAAAAACAATATGTATGCATATATAAACTAAAAGCAGGACATATGGATGCTTAATCTAGTGGGAAGCCAAGACAACATCTATGGAAGCTTCATGTGTCACAACAAGGCTCAGCCGTAAGTAAATATGACAATATAAAAAAATGCCCAAGGTATATTGGTCACAGAATGGTCTCCTTCCTCCTCCCAACCAACGCTAGCAAATGCATTTCTATATATCATTTTTTATTTTTTTAAATATTTTATTTATTATTATTAGAGCAAGAGGAAGGGAGAGAGGATGAGAAGAAAAGAGACATCAATGTATGGTTGCCTTTCACCTGCCTCCAGCTATGGACCTGGCTGGAGACCTGGCTTGCAACCTGGTTATGTGCCCTGGCTAAGAATCAAACCAGCAACCTTTGGGTTCCCAGGCCAGTGCTTAACCACTGAGCTGCCAGCCAGGGCCACCATGCATTTTAATGCATCATGGCTCTCTCTCCCACATGTCTCTTGGACCCATACTACATCTCAGGGTTCATGGGTATAGCCCATATGTCTCTGGCCTTGGTGCCTGATCTCAGAAGCCATTGCCACTGATATTAATGGACTGCAGATCTGCCACCTGCATGACACTGATGCCACTGTTGGCAAGATGAACAATACCCTTTGGACAGATGGCCTCCATGGTTACCATGTTGGTGGGTAATAAGAGCTGAAGAAGTGCCAGCTCCACTGCCTTCTGAACCTGCCTCACTGTCCAGGGGCAAAGTGTCCACACTCAGGGCTATACCTGTGCCTCTCTTCTTATTTTGGTGGGTCTCAGTGTGCTTTGACAGGTGGTCACTACTTACGAAGCTTTTGGGACAGTCGTGCGTTTGTGCCTCTGTAGCTCATCTGAACGTGTGGAGCATTTCCCACAGTATGCTCAGGTGCATATGAAGGCCTCTCACCTGTATGTCAGTGCAAATGCACCCATAAGTGTGAGGTCTTGCCATACACTCTGCCACAGCCTTGAATGTGGCAAATGTGCTGTTTCTTTTTGCTAACACCCCCAGAGCCTCTTCCTTCACTGTCTTTATAGTAGGGGCATGCTTCTTGCCAGGTCCTCTGACCAGCTTGAGGTTGAGGACCTGGGCTGTTTTCTCCTTCCTCTCCTGCTGTTTCATCATGTATTCCATCATCACTGGCCCCATGGAGGCCAAGTTGGGCTCCATGGTCACCTGGGGCATTTGCTATAGCTGATGGCAGGCTTGGAAGCTGGTGCACCTGGATTCCTGAAGCACTCAAAGCTGAGGTTAATAGTCTGGAGGCCAGGCATGGAGGAGAGCTGTGCAGCATTCACAGTGACTGCCCGCAGGTATAGAGATGGCTGAGGAAATGGGTGTAAGGGTGGTACTGCTGCTGCTGGTTTGCCCCAGGGAAACACCTTGCATTGGGGCCGAGGTGCTTGTCAGGGCCTGTGGGTTCTGAACTTGGAGGTTCTGCAACTGAAGAGTCTGCCAACTGACCTGTCCATTGGGCCCCACTGTTGGTGTCGGGGTGATGATGGGGCCAGAGTTTGGAGCAGCGTGAAGCTGAAGATTCTCGAGGGTTTTCAGATTCTGGAGGGTTTCCAGAGTTGTAAAGGTCTGCCCTGACAATGGTGCTGCTTCAGGGCCTGGAGGATCTGCCCACCTTGAACTAGCTGAGGCTGGGTAAGAATTTGTTGGTGCTGCTGTGACCACTGGTTTTCTCTCCCTCTTTTTGCTGGCTTGCTTGCAGTGAGCCTCCAGAAGTCTGGTTCTGCTGGATGTTTAACACATCAGAACCCTGTAGCCCACTTACCCTCTGTGGTGTCTGGCCTTGAAAGTGAGTTGGTCCCTGCTGATCCGCTGTTGGCAAAGTTCATAATTCCCATGTTGCTGGTGCTAGTAGTTGTTGAATAGCTATTAGCATTGATGAAAAAGGAGCTGGAACTGGCTTGTGATGATCCTAAACTGGCAGAACTGATGGCAGTCCCTGAGGTGACAGGCTGTGAGCCACTCTCCTGGGACCCAGAGCTGCTGATCTTTACTGCCTGAGAGCTAGGAGTCAATGTAGCTGCAGAAATACTGT
This sequence comes from Noctilio leporinus, assembly GCA_004026585.1. Taxonomy (NCBI): domain Eukaryota; kingdom Metazoa; phylum Chordata; class Mammalia; order Chiroptera; family Noctilionidae; genus Noctilio; species Noctilio leporinus. The sequence goes on from PVIW01002056.1 coordinate 96,944, forward strand.
TAAGAGGTAGCAAGGTGATACTCCTATTCAGGGCTACCGGTACATCGGTCACATACTGAGTCTGTCCTGAGAGGACATTATCAGCCAGGCATTGGTGGGGGACAGCCTGCTGGAGTAGATGGGCATAGCAGCAATGATGTTGCCTCCACTTCCTCGATTTGTGATGATCTGTTGGTTTGCACCTGGTATAATCGTATCTGACCAGAACCATCCTGCTGCACTTGGGCCCCAGTGGCAGCAAATGGCAGCTGTTGCCCATCAACTGTCTGGAACTGTGGGATTACTGAATATTAGGCATCACACCAGGTAGTCCTGTCAGAACTTGCTGGTTCTGTAAGTTGGAGGTGGCAGCCACAACATACCGCCCACCAGAGACAGTACGATTCTTAGAAGACTCGCTGCCATTGCTGCCATTGGTACTGCTGCCACTCTGTTCCTTTGAGGTAGGACAAGCCCCCGGGGAGAAAGGGATGATCTGCCAGCCATGGGCACCCTGTGAGAGTTGTGTCGCTGTGAGGTCCAGCTCACTTGTGCCCCCTGATTGGCTTGGGCCCTGGGAGTTGTTGCTGTTTTCATTGAGTGATTCAATTCTGCTGCAAGTTGCTGCCAACAAAGTCATAGGGGATGGCTGGGATTCCTGTCCTCCTCCTCTTCCTCCACCACGGCTGCTATTACAGCCTGTGGTGCTGCTTCAGCCTGAAAAAAGGCACCACCATCATTACCATTGCCTCCATTATTGCCACCACCTCCTTTCTCAGTCCTCACCATGGCTGTCATTTCATCCATGGAGTGATCTTGGCTGCTCATGGTGGCAGCTGAGGGGATGAGCTCAAGGGGGTCTGGGGTGGGGGGTTGGCGCCAGGAAAAACACAGATGCTGACAAGGCAAGCGAACATGCTGAAAAGCTTTGAAGTTGAGGTGATGTTTTGTAATAGTTATTCTTTGAGAGACTAAGATGTTCTTGGAGTGATTATAATTCTTGAAGTTTAGCTGAGGTGGTATAACTGCCTATGGCCAATAGAATAGAGCCTAAAATGATGTATACCTTTTGCAGATGTGAATACACAAAACCGCCATCGTTATTATTTGTTCTTTCTCTATTCATCAGAATGTCGAGGAGAAAGAGGGCCCTTTCACAAAGTTGTAGATGATGGAAGAGCCAAAACTGGCAGGAGCTGGGATGCCTGATTCATCCTGTGGAAACCATTTAATATCAATTGGGCTGCCTTAAATGAAAAATAAGTGTTTGTTGTATTATACCTAGTTTAACTAATATAATCTTCTCATGTATTTGTCAATATAAATGGTTTTCCCTTCTAGTGTTTTGCATCAACATGACTTCCAAATATCTAGCAGTTATAAGTCAATTTGTTTAAAGGTGAGTAAAATTTCATACTATTTGTCAATTTTTAATTTCTTTCAGTATAGAAAGTTGATATAATCAAAGGATAATAATTCTTTCAGCATTTTAGAGTTAAAAAAATATTTTCTGGAGCCCTGGCTGGTGGCAGAGTGGATAAGGCACCAGCCTGCAAATCCAAAGTTTGCTGGTTCAATTCCCAACTAGGGCACATAACCAGGTTGCAAGCCAGTCTCCAGCCAGGTCTGTAGCTGGAGGCAGGTGAAAGGCAACCATACATTGATGTTTCTCTCTCTCTCTGCCTCTCTTCCTTCCCCTCTCTCTAAAAATAATAAATAAAATCTTAAAAAATGTATTTTCTTCAGCATTATCTCTTCAGGTCTTTACAACAGTCTCATGATTCAATTATTTATACAGATAAAGGCAAAACTCAAAAAAGTTAGAAACTTAATTCAAAGTCATAGTATGTCATTTGGATTGCAACTGGTGGAGCTGACAATTAAACCCAGAAATTCAGCTGTTAAATACTACAGACTTGAAATGATTCAGTTGCAAAGTAACTGATTTTCTGAAAATATAAAATAGTAAGTCTAGCTTTATGAATAATAAATACAAGTTTGAAATAACACTTATTTAAGAAAAATAATTTGAATATCATTATTCACTGTGGTTCTATGAAGTTGCCACAAATACTGAATTAACAGATACTGAATCATTGCAAGCTGTGGCCACATTTTTGTACACTTAACCTTGCTTTATGAGTGCTTTGTTTAAAGGCTGCCATTTAATGCTTGTCATTGATTCATTAACATTGAATTCACAGTCAATAGCAATATGGTTCATTCCTGAACAAAGCTTATTTAATACGTATTTTTTCAGTAAGGCACATCAAAAGCTTTTGTCATTTTCAACAGTAGACAGCACTTCAACACTCTGCATGGGAACAATTTTAAACAGCAACTTCCCTAATAAAATGCACAAAAATGCAAAAAATAGGCATTAAGCACAATAAACATACTTGTTTATAGTTTATAAGCTGAAACAAGATGATGAACTATCTTCTTGTTTGATCTTAGCTGAGAAAATGCTTGTTGGTGAATCATATTTCTCACCATTTTGTACATATGCATGTCTTCAAATTAGTGTGAATGTGCCATGAGTATTGATTTTGGGGTTACAAATACATTTTCATCAGCAGGCAAATTGTAGGCAAATTAAGACCTCATAGAAATTTGAATTTAGAAAACTTAAAGATTCTTTACATCTCTGTATTGCATACCACCACCATTATACTTTTTTAATGAACTAGTTTTATAAATTCTATTAGAAAAAAGCCCAAAAAACTCAAACAAACAAACAAAAAATACACCAATACTCTTTCTTAATGAAAGGCAGTGGTACACTACCACAATATCATTACTTTCCTTTTATTCTTTGACTCTCATACAAATGAGATCTATTTATTTCCATAAAGCTTAAAATTCCTCATCTACCTCAACTTCTCACTTGATTATATTTCTTAGAAAACAGAGCTTTTTGTAAAAATAAATTGCATTTTTATGGTTCAGATCTGAGATCTAATCCCCTAAGTATCAATACATTTCATCCTTGTATTCCTAGAAATCTATAATCCTACTTTGGTTTTCCAATTTCTTACCTGAGATACACTGTGAAAAATAAGTTGCAATTATTTTGCTGCGATTATTTTTTCCTATGACATACAGGAACTGTTTTCTTCTTCTTCTCGTTCACCTTCTCCTTCTTTGTCTTTTTAAAAGATTTTCTCTGATAATTGTTTTTCCCTCCAACTCACCCTTCATAGCCTTTACACTGTCTACAACAAAACACCAACAGCCTCATAACTATATGAAACTCTGTAGCTTGTGTAAATATAGACTGACTCCTGATTATTTTCAGCAGAACTGTCTTACTCATTCAACCTTTCCTTTAATACTAGTACTTGAGATATCAAAACATTGTTTAAATTCATTTGAGTGTAATGAAAGTCAACTTTTTTCTCTAATTTTAAAATTACTATTGATATACAATATTATATTAGGTTTAGGAGTATAAGCTTATGATTAGAAATTTATATAACTTACAAAGTGATCACCTTGATAAATTTAGTATCCATCTGATGCCATATATAGTTATTACAATATTATTGACTATATTCCTTATACTATACTTTATATCCCATGATTATTACATAACTATCAATTTGTGCTTCTAAATCCCTTCACCTTTTTTGTCCGTCCCCTCAACCCCTTTCCCATCTGGCAACTGTCAAAATGTTCTCTGTATCTATGAGCTTGTTTTGTTTTCTTTGTTTGTTTTGAGCTTTAAGTTGCTGTATGTTGCTTTGTTGTTTCAAAGTGCCATTGTTTCCTGTTGATCCTTTAAATTTCCCAATGAACTGTAGACCCTTTCGCATGTCCCAATTTAAAAAAAAAAAAAATGATTTTTTATTATTTCCAGAGAGAGGGGTAGGGAGGGAGGCAGAGAGGGAGAGAAACATCTAAGTATGGTTGCCTTTCACCTGCCTCTAGCTAAGGACCTGGCTGGAGACTGGCTTGCAACCTGGTTATGTGCCCTAGCTGGGAATTGAACATCGACCTTTGGGTTCACAGGCTGGCACCTTATCTACTCTGCCACCAGCCAGGGCCGCATCTGTCCCAATTTTAAAGTGCCTCTCATCTTTATTGTCTAGATTTTTCTTACAAATATACTGTACATATTTTTCTATATCTGTATTGAGATTAGCTTTTTACTTCCACTGCTGTAACAGAAAGTTGCTCTGAATTTGCATCCTCTACATTTTGAAATTAACCTTCAACTATTTGAAAAGTATTTATTTAAGTGAAATTAAAATATATATTTACTTTCTGTTCTAAAACACTGGACCTCCAGAAGAACCTACTGTTGTGCCACCAAGACTTTTGCAACTGAAAGCATTTTGAATGTTACCTGACTCATCCACTACACATAATAACACTGTCATTTGATCTCATTTGTTGAAATGAGATTCATTCTGGTCATACTTGAAGGTCTTTTAATTGATGTTTATATAAATTTTCAATCAATTTCATCTCTTTGATTACCTCTGAAACATTGAAAAAGATTATAAACATTGGTGGATTGTGTTCTGTAAAACCTCACAGGTTATTTAAAACTTGCAAATTGTCCTGGCATGTGTGGACAGCAAAATATATCAGTGTTTTATAGTTTTGTGCAATTAGAGGGAATAGAAACTTTTGAAATATCATCTTGTTAATTAGTTGATCTTTCTCTCTCAGCAATTAAACCTTTCAATTTACTTCTGAAATTACTGGAAATGGCATTTTTCAGGTAGTATAAAGTAAAATTAATTTAATAAAAATATGACATTTGAAAAGAATAGATTTTTTAAATAATAAATTCAATTCTCTCACCACTCTTCATGGCTAATTCACTGCTACTATTTAAAACTTTGATATTCTAACACTTAATGGTTTAAAATTGAAATAATTAGAACATGATGATGATTAATTAGAATATGAACAGCACTGTGCCTAAAACACAAATAATGAGTGAGAAATGTGTTTAACTATTTTTTAATTTCATTTTTTTAAAGATTTTTATTTATTTTTTATTATTTTTAGGAAGAGGGGAAGAGAGAGAGGCAGAGAGGGAAAGAGACATCAATGTATGGTTGCCTTTCACCTGCCTCCAGCCACAGACCTGACTGGAGACCTGGCTCGCAACCTAGTTATGTTTCCCTGGCTGGGAATCGAACCAGTGACCTTTGGGTTCACAGGCTGGTGCCTTATCCACTGTGCTACCAGCCAGGGTTCTGTTTAACTTTTTAATGTTTAGAATTACATTGGTATTTGAGAGTTGTAATTATTATTTTCAATAGCATTTTTGTTCATAAACAGACATTTGAAATGGAATTATAACTTGAGATGTCCAGATTTTTCCAAATATGTTAAAATATCACCATGACCTTTAATTTATATATGTACATACACTGTGAATTTGAAGTTAAGAGTTCTGTTTACTTATAAAATGGAACATTTGGGGTTACATTAAAATACATATTTCATGTCATTTTTGAAATATATTAGATAGTAGGCTAATTCATTTTGGGCCGGTTGGTTGGCATTGGTCAGGTTACTCAATGAATATTCTGAAATATATTTTAAAGCTCTGACAATTTATTTACCCTCTCATCAAATGACTTTACACTAAGATTATATTTGTAGTAGCCATATTACATAAGTTTGTAGAGAGATACTTTGGTAATTTTATAATACTTAGGAATACTAAAACATTTGGGGATCAGTTGTTGGTTACTAATAAGTATGATTGGGATATTGCAGGTAGGTTGTGATAATTATTTGGCCATTAATTTATCTTTAAGTGACTTATTCAGATTTCTGTTAGTTCTTGGCTAAAAGCATATTCATTGGAAGAACAAAATCTATAAATTATTTAAGCACCTTAGTTATTGCTTTGCTTTCTAATGTTCTCATGTGATATCTTTAACTTTCTAACTTGAGCCAAGGTGATAATATACCACTGAAATTATCTGTCCTAGAAAAAAATAGTGAGGCTCCAAACTCTAGATAATTTGATATGTACAGAAGAAATAAGCCATTTATAAAATCTCTATAGCACATTATAACAGTTCATGAGAACATTTGCTAACACCTGTTTAAAAAAATAATATGTGCAAAATAACACACTTCAAAAATAAACTTTAGATATCCATAAGATTAGTTTTAGTTTGTCCAGATACAAATCTCAAAATTAAGAAGAGTATTTTCTGAATTGGCTAGATAACATAGGATTTTAAAAAAATATTTTATTTATTATTTTCAGAGAGAGAGGAAGGGAGGGAGGCAGAGAGGGAGAAAAATATGAATGTATGGTTGCCTTTCATCTGCCTCCAGCTATGGATCTGGCTGGAGACCTGGCTTGCAACCTGGTTATATGCCCTGACTGGAAATAGAACCAGCAACCTTTGGGTTCAGGCCAATGCCTATCCACTGAGCCACCAGCCAGGGCTAACATAGGATTTTGTAACCCATTTAATTTTAAAAATTGGCCAAATTCCCTAAATGGTTTGAACATAAAGATTTTGTATCAACCTAAAGAGAATGAAACAGAATATGTACTACATACAGTAAACTGAAAAATGATGGTGCCATCACCTTCTTTGATTTCTTATTGTGATAGTTGGAGAAAAGGAAAAAAAGAGAAAAAATACCACATAAATGGATTTTCCCTTGAAGGAATTCAGAAAAAATCCTTATAGACACAGTAGACACAGACAACAGTATGGTGATTACCACAGGGAAAGAAGGGTGAAGAGGGGTTGAAGAAGGTAAGGGGACAATAAAGGTGACAGAAGACTTCACTTTGGGTAATGAACACTCAGTAAAATATACAGATGATGTATTATAAAATTGTATACCTGAAACATATAATTTTATTACTCAATGCCACCCCAATAAAGTTAAAAAAATTAAAATATATATGCAATCTTTTAAGCTTATGATATATCTTAATCAATAAAAACTATATGCTAAAATATAAATAATTTAACATAAATAAATAAATAATAGATTTTCTGTTCTATAACCATGGTTAAGAGCTATAACAAGGCTCACTAGAGGTTACTGTATTTTCTTGGAAGCCTAAACATTTGGATCTCTACATATAATGGCCTTCTGCATTATCACAAATTTGAGGTATACATACATAATGTGAAATTTTGAAGGCATGGAATATTGGAGATAACCTTCATGGCGGGATAGAAGCAGATTAATCTTTATATGGAAAATAATACAAATACTATCAATAATAAATACATATTAATAAATAAAAATAAAAGGATAAACTCTGTTTTAAGTACTCACAACTGCAGTCCTTTTTCCCCACCCTGAATAGGTAACAAACTGTCTATCCAGTCTCACTGTTGTATTAAACAAAGACAATTTGAATTATAACTTAGCAGACAGGCTTTTTCACACCTCAACCTCAAGCCTGAAAATTATAGGTCTAAAAACTAGCAGTATATTAGAGAAGTTCTGGAAAATGAAAAAGCATCAACAGTTAATATAAATATCAACCGAATCCATAAATGAAAATTAATGATATCTACAGATGTCAGGCTAGAGGAATTTCTTGGTCTCTGCATGGCTGGATCTTCCAATGGGTCAGCTGGGGAAATAGCCTTGGGGTTAACCTTATTCCAGGGCCCTGGAACACTGAGCCCCAAGGGTAGCCAATTTAGCAGCACTGAGCAGACTGATGTCACCTTTGGGTATACAGCCTCTTTGTTCTAATGTATATAGAGCCTCCTTTGTTCCAATGTGTACATAAGAATGCCCTTGCTTTAAATGTGAGGTGCACACTACTGCTGTATGGGGTGGGACAACCGTGCATGTGCTAGCTGACAACCCTAGCTGCCTGGCCACATGGAAGTGGGAGAGTGGGTGTAAAGATGCCCAGGCTCACTGTAGTCATTAACATAAGTGTAGCTGTGATAGGAGTGGATCAAGCAATCATGAGTACCAACACTCCTAGCTGCCCTGCCCTAAGGTCCTTAGCCTGCCTCTGAAATAAAGCATGCAAACTCTCTGAAAGGCACTGAGTAAGTTCTGCTTTACCACCAGACCAGGGGCCTCCCTGCCATCAGAACTTGCTGGTCTTGCACCCTAGGCCTTGGGACCTAACAACTGGCACCGTGACCTAGATAGTGAGGTACTAGGACCTGACAACTGGAAAAATTAAAATTATCTAAAATGATTTAAGAATAAAAAAACATGGATATTATAATAACCATAAAATAATTGAAAATATACTTTAAGTTTTGTACCAAGATATACATTAGTTTCCAATGTTTATATGGCTAAGATTTTTTTTTTTTAATTAAATAAACAGGAAATCCCCACATTCTATAAAATCTTCCAGAAAAACAAAGGGAGGTAAGTCATGTGCAACTTCAGCTGAATGAGTCAACACCAAATCACTATATAGTTTATCAATAATGAGTAAAAATTCACTTTTCATACTTAGCTACCAAAATTTGGTGTTATCACATTTATTTTTGATAAAAATAATATATATATTATTTAAGAAAGTGAGACTGTTTTTGTTTACAAATATTCACCTCATCTCAGCCTAACACCCATAAAAAGAATAAGTTCCCTACTCTTTTGATTTTGGTCAGGGCTACATGATCTGTTTTGAATAGAATGTGAATATAAGTGAAAGTATGTCAATCCTTAAGAAAAATCCCGTATTTTCACTCCATTCTCCAGGAGTTTCCATTTCCTCCATGGCAAGTGATATTCCTAGTAACTACTGTAACTGAACCAAAGCTCAAAATTGGCATATGCAAATCACCTGGAATCAATGGCAGCCTTTTAGCAGAACTGATGAAGCCATATCTTAGACACATATGCAATAAACCCATATTATGTAAAATAATCCTATAAATAAAAATATGTGACAAATAATGTGAACAGATATATCACAAAAGACAAAATATAACTGAGAACCATAGTACAGATGTTCAACTTTGTTAAGGAAATGCAGAAAAATAGCAGGAAAATTATAATGAAAATAGTGGCACAGCAATTTTTTCTTACCAGGTTGGTAAAATTGATAGCTTGATACATATAGTGTTAGGAAAAACATTAGAACTAGAGTAATGTATATATTTGTTGCAAATATTAATTATTACAGCCTGTTTGGAACACAATTTCTCAGTATTTGTTAACATAAAACTGTATAAACTTGGAGCCCAGAATGTCCATTTTTAGGAACCTATCTTAGAAAAATACATGGAGAGTCATGCAAAACTATTAAGTAGCAGTATTGGTGAAAACATAAACACAGCTTAATTACCAAAAATAACAGATTTTAATACAGGTTAGATGCCAACATATAAATATAAAAGGAAGAACATTAGAGAAGAAATAAATGGAAGTCAAATAAAATATTTTACTTCACTTATTCTTAAACCAACAGATAACAATTGACTCCTTAAAATAATAAGCAACAATGTACTGTGTGATTATAGCTTATGAATAAGTGATACAAATTATAGCAGTGTTATAAGAGATGAAAAATGTAAACTAGGGAATACTCTGTTATAAACTATTTGTATAGCCCACCAAGCAGTATAATATTATTTAAACCTGAATAAGTTGAGTGTATATTGCAATCTCAAGGGTAACAACTCAGAAAATTTTAAGAAGCATAATTGATATACTAAGAGAGGGGACAAAATGAAATTATATATAATGCATAACTAAAACCAGGAAAGACAAATGAGGGAAGACAAATGCAAAAAGAAAAGAAAAAAAAAAAAATGAAACAAAAGGCAATGAACAGAAAACAATAACAAGATGGATATTATAGAAATAGGGAGAACCAAAATGTTGGAGGGTAAGGAGATACACCATTCTCCTCCCAACATCAAACTGGAATTACAACTTAATTGGGGAGAAATCATTCAGAATAACCAACAGAACACCAACTGGAGAGAAGACTTATTACCACAGACAGAAAAGAAGAGACCACTTCATCACAACGTGACTGAGGTGCCTAAAACAGACCACTGCTCACAGACTGATTGGATTAACAACTAAAGGAGACAGACAAATACAGTGTATCTCTGGTAGTCTCCAACTGGCTGACTTGGCTCTGACTGGGACATGAGCTGATGTCACCAAGGGAGGAGCCAGGAAGTAAAAAAAGCACACCTCTCCCCCACAGAAGGTCACACCACTAAGAAAGTAAGTCAAAACAGATCAATCCAAGAAGCAGAAACAAACAAGAGTCACCTAAAATAGGTAGACAAAGAAATAAATTCTCAGTGAAAGGAAAAAAAGGAGTCCCCAGCAAGAATGCAAAATGAAATAGATACAAGCAAAATATCAGACATGGAATTCAAAATAATAATGATAGAGAAGCTCAGTGAGTTCAAAGAAAACTACAAACAACTCCAGGGGAACTGTGAAGAACTCCAGGGAAACTATAAGGAACTTACACCAACATTAAGAAGGACATAGAAACCATCAATAAGAACCAGGAGGAAATGAAGAATACAATTTCTGAATTGAAGAACTCAGTAGAAATAATCAAAAGCAGGCTAGAGAAAGCAGAGGACTGGATCAGCAAGCTGGAGGACAATGCAGAAAAACATGCCCAGGCAGTGCAACAAAATGAAAAAAGACTGAAAAAGAATGATGAGGTTTTAAGAGAGGTGCAGGACAATATGAAAAGTAATAACATCCATATTATAGGGATACCAGAAGGAGAAGAGGAGGAGCAAGGGCTAGAAAACCTGTTTGAAAAAGTAATGACAGAAAACTTCTCTAACTTGAGGAGAGAAAAAGTCATGCCAGCTCAGGAAGCACAGAGGGTCCCAAGGAAGATGAACCCAACAGAACCTCTCCAAGACACATCATGAAAATGGCAAATTTCAAAGCAGGGATAAAATCCTAAAAGCAGCAAGAGCGAAACAACTAATAACATACAAGGGGGCTCCCATAAGGTTATCAGCTGATTTCTCAACAGAAACACAAGCCAGAAGAGAATGGAAAAAAATATTCCAAGTAATGAAAAACAAAGGCCTGCAACCAAGAATATTCTACTCACCAAGGCTCTCATTCAAAATGAAAGATGAAATCAGGAGTTTCCCAGACAAAAGGAGGCTAAAAGAATACATCTCTACCAAACCAGCATTGCAAGAGATACTAAAGGATCTGCTTTAAGAAGATGAAGTAAGAGAGACAGACAGGAACACAGGTACAAAGGGAAAAATAGATAATGAATAAGTATCTATCAATAATAACCTTAAAGGTAAATGGATTAAATGCACCAATCAAACCACATAGGGTAGCTGAATGGATAAGAACCAACTTTAACTTATGAATGCTTTAAAATGATTTTGTTATAGATTTTACTAAATAAGGTATAATTTAGTATATTACTTTTATCTGCATTACTACAGGTTAAGGTTTCATAGATTGGAATTATTTCACAATATGGAAAAATCATGTTACTTGCAATAACTTCAGAAAAATCAAATGCGGTTAAGGAAGAAGATAAAAGTAAGAAAATGTGGATGTATATTACATAGAATACATGCTATCTTTCTTATTCACTGTTACAAAATATGTGCTTATTTGTGGATGTGTAATATATAGATTTTGTTAGCAATTTATGTTTTAAATAACTACCAACTGGTCGTTGGTGTGTTGGGAAATCAGTCAATCTTTACACTAAAAAAGATGCTGAGAATGAAGACTAATTTGGATGGAAGTTGCAAACTACTGAACTATATGATTTGTGTACATAGGAAATATATGTTCTCATATTAGCATGTAAATTAGATGAGATTCCTTTCAAATAGATTGTAGAACTATACATTTCCAGTTATGAAAGCCCCCAAATTGGGGATGCTTGGGAAAAGCAATTAATGCTATAGTATATTTTATTATTGAAATGTGAACATACCTAATCTCTACCTCAACAGACTCTTAAATAGTTCAAGGATTAGTTTAGCATCACATAGGAAGTCAACCACAAGTTCAAAAATAGCTAGAAAACTATGCTACAAAATTATTTAAATAATAGGGATTTTTAATTTTTACCTCAATTTAGTAGACATAATCTGGGGATTAGCTTAGTACTGCAAGTGCCATTATTTCTGAAGGCTTCAACTTGTAAAACACATGTAGAGGACAAACAGAGGGTAATAAAAGAAGTAAGACCTGTATGGAACCCATAAAAAAAAAAAATCAACATACTAGTTAAGATGGAAAACTCCAAAAAGTAATTCCAATAGCTTAAAATAAAGTTGAGTTGTATTATTGGAGAGGGGAGGATCTGACTCAAAAACCAAATTCATTTTTTACTATGAGTTTGGCACTATTTCTAGGACAATTTTCACAAAAATGAGTTCTGCAATACACCACTTATGTGATATATTTTACAAAAATAGCATTCCAGAGTACAATAAGTTTTAAAGAAGAAAAAACTGCTTAATTTGCTATATCTAAAATACTATCATTTAACATGTAATAATTATATAAGCTATTGCCATATTTTAATTTTTTTGTATTAACTGTTGTATGTACTTTAAATATGTGTAAAAATATGTATGTTTGTAAATGTATTTTTGCATGTTTGATAAAAAATAACAATAAAATAAAAAACAAAAAATAAAAACATAAAGGACTTAAATGACTCAACACCAGGGAGACAGGCAACCCAATTAAAAAATGGGCAAGGGACCTGAATAGACACTTCTCTGAAGGGGACATACAAAGGGCCCAAAGGCATATGAAAGAATGCTCAACATCACTAGCCCCATCAGAGAGATGCAAATTAAAACCACAATAAGATACCACCTCATCCCTGTCAGAATGGCATTCATCAACAAATCAACAGACAACAAGTGTTGACAAGAATGTGGGGAAAAGGGAACCCTGGTGCAGACTGGTGCAGCCACTATGGAGAACAGTATGGAATTTCCTTAAAAAACTAAGAATGGAACTGCCTTTTGATCTAGCAATTCCATTACTAGATTTATACACAAAAAACTCTGAAACACCAATTCAGAAGAACCTACATACCCCTATGTTCATAGCAGCACTATTTATAATACCCAAGTGCTGGAAACAGCCTAAGTGCCCATCAGTGGAAGATTGGATCTAAAAACTTTGGTATATTTACATAATGGAATACTACACAGCAAAAAGAAAGAAGAAGGTCCTACCTTTTGCAATAACATGGATCGAATTGGAGAGTATTATGCTTAGGGAAATAAGCCAGTCAATGAAAGACAAATACCATATGATCTCACCCATTATAGTATGCTAATGAACAAAACAAATAACAAGCAAAACAGAATCAGAGAGATCAATACAAGGAACAGACCTTCAGTGGGGAACGGAGAGAAGGAGGCAAAGAAGGGGAACAGTTTAGTCAAGGAACTAGCATGGATGACCCATGGACATGAACTACAAGTGGGACTGATTGTGGGTGAGAGGAATGGGAGGGTGGGAAAGGGTAGAGCAGGGGGTGAAATGTGATGAATATAATACAACAATAAAATAAATTTTAAAAAATAAAATAAAATAAGTAATGGGAAAGAAAGAGAAACATATCAAAGTCACTTTAAATGTCTAACTGCGTCAAGGCCAGAGATTGTCATAAGGAATAAAAACTATACACAAGTGTATATTGTGTACGATAAACCAGTTTTGTTTATTATTTTTATTATTCTCAACCATTTTTATTTTTTTTTTAATTTATTTATTTTTAAATATTTTATTCATTAGTTTTAAAGAGAAGGGCAGGGAAGGAGAAAGAAAGGGAGAGAAATATCAATGTATGACTGCCTTTCACCTGCCTTTAGCTACGGACCTGGCTGGGCACCTCTCTGGCAATCTGGTTATGTGTCCTGACTGGGAATCGAATCAGCGACCTTTGGGTTTGCAGGCTGGCACCAATCCATTGAGCCAATGGCCAGAGCCCCTAATTTATTTTTTAATTGTTCTATTATATTTATCCCAATATTCCCCCATTGTTCTCCACTGCCCCACCTCCCCGCTCTCCCACAGCCAATTTCTGCCCTCTTGTCATTTGGGTCATTTATACTAATTCCTGGACTAGATGTTTCCCCTTCTTTCCCTGCTTCTTTTCCACTTCCCTTCCCTCTGGTCACTGTCAGTCTGCTCCTTAATTCCATGCCTCTAGTTCAATTTTGCTCATCTGTTTGTTTTGTTCACTAGCTTCCTATGTTAGGTAAGATTATACAGTATTTGTCTTGCCACCTGGCTTATCTCACTAACCATGATACTTTCCAGTTCCAACCATGCTATTGCAAAAGGCAGGAGTTCCTTCTTTCTTTCTGCTGCATTGAACTCCATTGTATAAATGCACCACAGTTTTTGATCCACTCATCCACTGAAGGGCACTTAGGCAGCTTCCAGCACTTGGCTATTATAAATAGCGCTGCTGTGAACATAGGTTCATAGGTCCTTTTGAATTGGTGTTTCAGTATTCTTCAGGTATAATCCCAGCTGTGGAATTGCTGGGTCAAAAGGTACAGTTCTATGCCATGTTTTGCTACCCAAAACTCCACCACCACAACATATACCAGGACCTTCCAGGGAATGCAGAGAGAACTGGAAATTTCAAGCTTTCAGAAATCACCAGCAGAACGCACCACACAGGTGTCCCAGGATCAGCTGGAAGGTGAATGCAGGGGTGGGCAGCAAGCCCTCACAACTGACTCCAAGTGCCAGAATCCTATGGGCCACATTGATCACTGAGAACCCTACAGAGTGACCCATCTCAAAGGTAAACAAGTTCCTAGCAACCAGGAAACAGCAGTTGGTCTAGGGAAGGGCAGTCCAGCAGGTTCTGGAAAACCATTTTCCCCATCTTTACTATGAAATAGAAAGTGATCTCATGTTTTGAATATACAGATGCTGGGGCCGGTGAAGAGGGCTGATTGCACTCGGGAGTACAGATAGTTCACATATGCTCCTTTGCCTCCACTGTAAAATGCCCATACTTTTTAACCCTTGCATTAGTGTGATGCATTTGTCACACTTAATGAATCAACAGTTACATTATTATCAACTAAGGTGCAAGGTTTATTTTAGGTTCACCTTTTGTGTTGTGTAGTTCTGTGAGCTTTGACAAAAACATGGTGTCATGTATCCTCACTACAGCATCATGCAGGATAGAGTCACAACCCCTAAAATTCCCTGTGCTCCACCTATGCACCCATTCTTTTCTCTTCTTGAGCTTCTGAAATCACTGATAACTTTTCCTGTTCTGAAGGCTGCTTTGCCTAAAATGAATATAGTATATTTCTTTCAATTTGTGTCAGCATGGCATATGTTTCACCATCCCTTTAGTGTTCAAATAATTATGTCTTTGCTGGCAAAGATGTGGAGAAAAGGGAACCGTAGTACATTGTTGGTGGGAATGCAGATTGGTGCAGCCACTGTGGAAAACAGTATGAAATTCTCTCAAAAAACTAAACATGGAACTGCCAGCAGAATGGAACCAGAGACATGGAAACAAGGAGCAGAATGATGGTGACAAGAGGGGTCAGGAGAGGGGAAGAGGCAGAGAGAGATAGGAAGAATTTAGTCAAAAAGCTAATATGAAAGACCCATGGACATTGACAATAAGGTGTGGATTGACTCTGGGAGAGGTGATAGGGTGGGTGGGGCTGGGGAGAACAATGGGAAAAAATGAAACAATTGTAATACAACAATTAAAATATATATATATATATAGAATTCTGAAGGCACTGGCAAAAAATGTTCAGCTGTGATGAAGTCTTTAAAAGACATAGAATACTGAACCAATGACCTAAGCCAGTGATTCTGCCAGGCTGCTTGGGGTGGAGGCCCTGTTCAAAGCTAGTGCCTGTTGTACTGAATGCACACCTGAACAGGTTATTAATTCAGGATATGACTGACTTTCTGGAAAAACATGGAAGAACCAGTCTCCTAAACTTTCCCAGCTGGCTGCTGCAAAGCCCATCTCAAAAGCATCAGACATCAATGGGAACAACTTCAGAAGAAAATAAGCAATTTCAATGAAAACACTCATTTTTCAAAAAATCCACAACTGCTTCTTGAAGAAATTATGAAATGGATACAGAAAAACCAGGAAAAGTATTGACTAAATATTATCTAACATCATATTTGAATAACAGCTATCCAAAAAGGAAAAGAAGGAGAATCAAATAACAGTCAAATGTGTGAACAGAGAAATTCAACCATTTAATATCAGTGGTTAAAGCCTGCTGCAGATCATCCCTGGGTCTGATTTTTGTTGAGACCACTTACATCACATTAAGTGGCAGGTCAAACTAGTCAGTGAAGCAGGAAATGGCAATCCCATCCTTTGGTTACAAGTTGATCTGAAAGGGTGTCCCCATGGAACATCATGAAATAGTGAGACAATTGCAGAAAGAAAAGCAAATGAATGAAGAGAGAGCTTACAGCATAAATAACCAAACTCCAAATCGAAGAAACATCTTTGAAGTGTGAAAATTCAAACCTAGAAAGTGAGATTCAATAGCTGACAGTGAACCTTCAACACCTGCCTGAACTATAGGAAGATTATGTAAAGCAACTTGAGAAAAACTCTTTTGAGGAGGAAGTGTTCTGCTTAGAAACGGAAAAACAACTTCTCAACATGTCTAGGTAGATGAACTCCACAGATCAGATTCACAGCCTGTACAGGCAGGTGGCAGAAGATGTGGTCAAAGCATTAGAAAGAAGCACTTTCTTTCTATAGAAAGGAGACTGCCTTCTTTGTGAAAGAGCTCAAGAAAATTGGAACACAGCCATGTTGACTGAGACTAAACTCAGGGAGTTAAGGAAGGAAAATGACCTCAGTAGGCGAATGCTGGCCATGGTTGAGTCCAAATTCTACCTTTTCCCAGGTGGCTGTTTTGCCCCACAAAGGTCTGAAAGTGCCAGGGTATTCATTGGGTCATCAGGCCCTTAGGTATATTTAATGTCTTCAAAAGGATTTCATCAAACCAAAATCAGTGTTCATTTATGGGGAAAGGAATGGGATTTCATATGATTAAAACAGAATGTATCTTTTAAAAATATTTTTAGCCCTGGCTGGTGGCTCAGTGGATTGGCACTGGCCTGCAAATCCAAAGGTCACTGGTTTTACTCCCAGTCAGGGCACATAACCAGGTTGCAAGCCAGGTTTACAGCCAGGTCCCCAGCTGGAGGCAGGTGAAAGGCAACCATACATTGATATTCCTCTCCCTTTCTTCCTCCTTCCTTGACCTTCTCCCTAAAATTAATTAATATAATCTTTAAAAATTTTTTATATTAATATCTCAGTTGATACTCTCTTGAAAAAATGTTTAATTAAAATTTTTGAACATTTTAATGTTTAGAATCAGTATGGTATTATTTATTTATTATTAAGATTTTATTTATTATTAATTTTAGAGAGAGGGGTAGGGAAAGAGGCAGAGAGAGAGAGCTGTCTAACCCTGGACATTTGTTTGTTGGGATGGTTTTAATTAGTGATTTTATCTCCTTACTAGAAATTGATCTAATCAGATTTTCTATTTCATTATGATTCAGTCTTGATAGGTTGTATATTTCTAGGAATTTATTCATTTTTTTTGAGGTTGTCTAATTTTTTGATGTAGAATTGTTCATAATAGCCTCTTATGATCCTTTCATTTTTGTTGGTAACATCTCTTTAATTTCTGATATTATATATATATATATATATATATATATATATATATATATGAGTCCTCTCTCATTTTTTTCTAGGTGAGTCTAGGTAAAAGTCTGTCAATTTTGTTATTGTTTCACAGCACTAACTCTAAGTTTTATTAATCTGCTCCATTATAATTTTATCCTCTATTTCATTTAATTCTGCTCTTTGTTACTTTTTTTTTATTCTAACTATGGGCTTTGTTCTTCTTTCTTTAATTCCTTGAGATATAAAGTTAGGTTTTTCATTAGAGACTTTTCTTGTCTTTTTAGGTAGACATTTATTACTCTTAGAATGGCTTTTCTGCATCTCACAAATTTTATATCTTTTTATCTTTTTCATGCATGACATATTCTCACAGTTCTAGTTATTTTAAATATATTTCTTTTTTAACTTTCATAATCATTTTTGAGTGATATACCTACCATCATTATAAAATTCAAGTATTCTGAATTTAATTATATATTTATTTTATGTTAGTGAGAATAATTTTTTTAATGTTTTTCTGTAACTAGAGTTCTTTTATTTTAGCTTGACTAGTCATTAAGACTAGTCTAGTGGTGATGGACTCTGTCAACTTTTGTTTAGAAAAATTTCTTCAGTTGTAAAATGAATTTGCCAGATAGAGTATTTTAGGTTTTTGTTGCTTTTGTTGTTGTTTTAATTTTCTCTTCAGCACTTTGAATATATTAATATCATTCCCTTTCGGCCTAAAAAGTTTTTGCTAGAAGTCAGCTTTTTATGCAACAAATGTTTTTCTCCCCCCTTTTCATGCTTTTAAGATTCTTTCCTTACTTTTAACTTTTGAGAATTTAATTAAAATATGTCTTCATGTGCATCTCTTTAGGTTCATCTTATTGGATGGAAGATTTCTGAGCTTTCTGAACATAAATGTCTTTTCCTCCCCTCTGGATAAAAGGAGTATTCAAGCCATTATTTCTTCAAATAAGTCTTCCACCTCTTTTTACCCCTGTTCCCTTCCTGGAAACCTACAATGCTAATAATGGTCTGATTGATGGCACCCATTACATCCATAAGCTATCTTCATTCTTTATTCTTTCTCCTTTTTGCTTCTCTGAGTTAATGAATTCCATGGCTCTGTCTTTGTGGGTTTTTTTTTTTTTTTTAACTTTATTGGGGTAAAATTGGTTCATAACATTATAGAGGTTTCAGGTGTATGATTCTATAATACATCATCTGCATATTGTACCATATGTTCATCACCCCAAATCACATCTCCAACACCAGTTATCCCTTCTTTATCCTTTTATGTCTTCCTCTACCCCTTTTTCTTTTGGTAATCACCATACTGTTGTTTATATCTATGAGTTTTTTGCTTAATCTCCTCAATTTTTCACCCAGTTCCCTAACCACACTCTATTCTGACAGCTGTCAGTCTGTTATCTGTATCTATGAGTCTATTTTTCTTTTGTTTGTTAGTTATTTTATTCATTAGATTCCATGTATAAATGAAATCATATGGTATTTGCCTTTCTCTGACTGGATTATTTCACTTAAGCATAGTACTCTCCTGGTCCTACATGCTGTCACAAAAGGTAAACTTTCCTTTCTATTTATAGTCAAATCGTATTCCATTGTGTAAATGTACCACAGCTTTTTTTATCCATTCATCTACTGATGTCCACCGCCCTTTGATTCATTGATTCTTTGTTCCACTTATTTAATCTGTTATTGAATGCTTCTATTGTATTTTTTACTTATTATATTATCAGCTCTGTAATTTCTATTTAGTTCTCATATATTCTCTATTTTTTTGTTGAATTCTTACTCTGTTGATGCATCTTTTCTGGCTTTAGTGAGCATCTTTCTGAGAAGTATTTTGAACTCTATCTGCTATATCACTTATCCCTGCTTTATGGAATATGTTTGTTCTTTCATTTGAAACATATCCCTTTTTATTTTTTCCTTGACTGTATTTATTTCTATGCATTAGATTAAACAACTACTCTTCATTTTAATGTAGTGTTTTTGTGTAGGAGATAAATGTCATTGTTTTTAGTCTTGCCTTACCTCTTAGTTGTCTCTTAAATTTTGTGACTATCTTTGCTTTCAGATGTGCCTAGTGGTTGAGGTTAGTCAATACCTGTTTTTAAATGGGTATTTTTTTCCCTTGTATAGTAGTTATTCAGATAGTTCCTGAAAATCTTTCAGGTGAAATTGCTCCATTTGTAGCTGTACAATCTCTGTCAGTGGGAAAAGATGAGTTGAGCAAGGATGTTAGGAACCTTATGCACTATGTAAGTAGTTTGAATTTACCTTGGAAAGAATTGTATCACCTGAAATTCTTGGGAAAATAGTATGAATTATTTTTTCCCCTTAAGAATTATAATATTCCAGATAATAATGTGGATGAATGCAAATTATATCAAATGTAGACAGATTTTAAGAAACTGAGAGCTATAATGGGCCCATGGAATACAGAGTTAATTGCATGTCTAAAGTTTGAACACAAAAGGAATAAGTAGGTGTATTTTTTCTCCCAAAATACAGAAAAATAAAGAAAATAAACATATCATTAATCTTACAACATAGATATGGATGATTAACATTTTAGCATTTATTTTAGGTTATTTTCTTTAAGTGCATGTACATTAAAAAAAAATCATGACCTACAGACAAATATTTATGTGATACATCATCAATTACTCTTTTACTAGAAATGTAAGGATTTTTACCATTTATAAATGTGGTATTTCCTAGATACCTGTGCTTTTGCTGATTACTTAGAATGAATCACTATATGCACAATTTCTTTATGTGTATACACACATATATACACACATGTACACACTTAAAACATCTTTTTTTCTTTCAGAAACTGTTACCAAGCAAACTGTGGCTCATTCACATGGTACATTGGTATATGATCCAACAATTAGTGTTGAGAAAAATAGATCTTTCTTTACAGTATTCCAACCTTGGGGAGGGGGGCCTGGGAGCACTCCAGCCCTGTTCTCCCATGTCACCCAGCACTTTCCTTGTTTCTCAAGTGGCTATAAATCAAAACCAAGCCCAATAGTCCTGTAACAGAGGCGCCCCCCAAAGTCCCCACAGCCCATGGTTTTAGGGATGGGGAAGGAGGTAATACAGCTTTTAAGGTACTTTGCATATTTATGGCAATTTGGTAGCTAAATAATAGCTGTGCCAAGACTGGCAAAAACCCAGGTAAAGAGGAGGGTAAAAGGGCAGATGATACTGTTTAAGATACTTTCCATATCAATGACAAGGAGATAGCCAAGCCTTTCCTGAAGGAGAGAACAATGAGGGAAGGAGCCAGCCATAAGGAAAGGGGACCATGCTGTTAGAAAGTATGAAGAAGGACTGCTGTCTGCCATGAGAAGAAGCATGATGGAAGGAGCATGTTAGTGGAGCATGGTGGATCAACAGGTTGTAGCAGCCAAGTGAGAAGAAGTAGCCATACAGCTTGTAGTTAGGATTCGCCATGCTGCCAGGGCTGGTAGGAAAGCAAGCATATTACTATTTTGATTGTGCCTGCTCCAGCTGACTGAGGCCACCAAGGACTCTGCCTTGCAGATCTGAACTGTCTCTGGACTCCTGGAAACTGGGACGTACAGAGAGGACACACTCTTAGGACTTGTGCCTTTCCTGGACTTCATCATGATCCAGTATAACGCAGCACATGCTATCCTGGACTATAATACAAAGGCTGAAGACAGCACACCCCTGATTTTGAAGAAGAGATCTGACAGATAAGGAATGGGGAACTTTTGGATTTGGTTTTGGTTTACAGTGTTTTGTAGAGCAAGTGAAGCGCTGAGTCTTGTGGGAGAATAGGGCTCCAAGATGAAGTGCTCTCAGTCCCCCACAGGTTGGAATATTGTAGATAAAGACCTGTTTTTCTCAACACCAATTGTTGGATTTTATTCCAAGGTGCCATGTGAATGAGCCACAGTTGCTCAGTAACAGTTTCCCACCCCTTATCTATCAGCTCTTTCCTTTGGGGTCTGGGGTATGTTGTCCTCAGACCCTGTGTAATAATCCAGGAAAATATGTGATGTGTTACATTAGATCATGGTGAATTCCAGGAAAGGCACAAATCCTAAGAGAGTGTCCTTTCTATATGTCTCTAGTTCTAAGAATTGAGATAGAGACTGTGTCAGAAAGGAAGAGTCCTTGTTAGCTTTGGAGTCAGCTAGAGTGAACACAATCAAAGAAGCAGTGTATCTATTGTCCTATAGCCCAGGTCACATGGCTGAACCTTTACTACAAACTGCAAAGCTACTTGCTGCTTCCCACATGGCTGCTACCACATACTCCTACATCATGGCACCCTTACATGCTTCTACATCATGCTACTCCATCATGCTTCTCCAAAAAGGCTCCTTCTTTCACGGTTGCCCACCTTTCCTTTTAAATTCTGAAAGTCGCTACACCTTTCACTCCAGGGTGGTAGCACAGCTATTATCTAGTTACCGACTTGCCATAGATATGCAAAGTACCTTAAAAGCTGTGTTATCTCTTTCCCCCATCACCCCAAACCATGGATTGTGGGGGGAAGATCTGTACCCTGTTTCAAAAGCAATTTGTATTTCTACCAGCAGCTTTTAAAACAATGATAATATTTTAATTTTCCCAACAATAAGCAAATGTAATATCTTACTGTTTAATTTGAATTCCTTTGATTATTTATGAGGTTAAGTAGGTTAAATTCTTTTTTTTCTTTCTTTCCTTTTTATTTTTTTTATTTTTTGTAACTTTCCTGTTCTGTTGTGTTTTTCTATTGTGATATTTATAGTTTAATGTTTGATTTTAAAAGGTTCCAGGGCTTTTCCATTTAGGCAAAGTGGAGATAACAATTAGAATTAGTTATTCAGCCACAGAGAAGCATTAGAGGCAGCTCGGAAATTCAAAATATGTGTGAAAAACAGGAACACAGCTAGTCTTACGGTAAAGACAAATATTTGATGAAAGAGCTATAGTTTTTCAAGCTTACCAAAAGGATGCAGAATGAACTTAAGGCATGAGTAACTGACTGCTTTCAGGGTTCTAAATGAATGAAGCAATGAAATTAAGAGCCTTTGTCTATACAAATTCAAGGAAATTCCTTTGAGTTTGAGAGAAGCTGACTGCACCCAAGTGTGGAGGGCAACTAGTTAGCAATGCTTTCTCTTAAAAGTGTATGTGAGAGTAAACAGAAAAATGCCAAATTATAATACCTTAAAAATTAGTAATATGATATTTGTCTTTCATCAACTGGCATTTATTGGGGGAATAGAAACAGGGAACAGGAAAAAGGGGAGTAGCAAAGGAAGAGACTTTTAGAGAAGTTGTCTTCGACTTGATATCATCCTGTTGGGTTTTTATCTTAGTGCCTACATGCAGTTTCACAGATACCTGCTTCAAAGGAAAATTAGTTCATTAACCAAAATCCATTAGCCAGGAAGAGCTAAGTGGGATTATCTATTGGGCCATTTGCTTTATTATCACCTCACCAGGGACCTCTGGACAAGCTAACGTCATTAACTTATTCCCAGGATTTTCCCTGCTGGTTCCATTATCACATTCCAGCCAGGCTAAGTAGGTAAACATTGACTATTATAGTTTTAACTAAAGTCCAGGTACAATCAAAGTCCAAAGGCATGTGCTACTTTCATGTTAGTTGCCCCCACATCCTGACTGTATCAGCAACCTATTAAATTTCAAAAGCAGTAAGTGAAAGCAAGTCAATGAAAAATTTCATAGAATTTAATCACATTCACCCTGAATATCAGTCCCTTAAAATTTGGCAACTAGCTTCACAAAAAGCAAGCAGGATCTGGAATACTAGGCAGCAGAAAGAAAGAAGGAACTCCTACCTTTTGTAATAGTATGGAGAGAACTGGAGAATATTGTGCTTAGTGAAATAAGCCAGGCAGTGAAATATAAATACTGTATGATCTCACTGAATATAGGAAACTAATGAACAAAACTAACAAACAAGCAAAATAGAACCAGAGTCATGAAAACAAGGAACAGACTGACAATGATCAGAGGTGAGAGGGGAGGGGGAGAAAGAGAGAAAGAAGGGGAGGTTTAGTCAAGTAACTAGTATAAATGACCCATGGACATGGACAACATGTGGGATTGACTGTGGGAAAGGGGATGGGGTGGGTGGGGCAGTGGAGAGCAATGGGGGAAAAATAGGGCAACTATAATACAAAAACAATAAATCAATTTAAATAAATGAATGAGTAAAATATCAAATATGTATAGCCTTATTCACACTCACATTGATAGATCTTTCTGTAGCTTTAAAAAACAAAATGAAAAAAAAAAGAAACAAAAAAACAAAATGACTTCCATAAAATTTCTACTATACTAAGTAAATAAATGCTTCAAATTCTTAACATTAATAACTTACAAAGTGCAAAAAAAAATTATTTTTAAAAATTCTAAAAATTCAGTTTGTCTTTGGATTGGGATTTCAGTAAAAAGTTGGCTATATGGGGTGGGGGGACAGAGGGGAGCA
This sequence comes from Noctilio leporinus, assembly GCA_004026585.1. Lineage (NCBI taxonomy): Eukaryota > Metazoa > Chordata > Mammalia > Chiroptera > Noctilionidae > Noctilio > Noctilio leporinus. The sequence continues at coordinate 121,087 of PVIW01002056.1, forward strand.
AAAAAGGGGATGGATGTAATACAACAACAATAAAATTAAAAAAAAAAGTTGGCTATATGATTTGAATCAGTTCACTCATTTCATTTTGTAATAAACAGTATAAGAGAGAGAACATGTCAAATCTTCATTAATATAGCAGAAAGAATAGGGATATAAGAAAGAATATTTTGTTTGTATGAAACTATTCTAGTCACAAAATGAAAGAATGAAAAGGAAATCTGACCTATGGCTAATATCTACTTTTTTTTAAAAAAAGGAAAAATGTAATCAGCCTCTCCTTAAATGTGTATGAACAATTTTTTGACATGATTACAAAAAATACAATAAAATGTCTTCAATTGACTTACCACTATCACAGTCAAGATTCAGAAAATTTCCATTACCCCATAAGCTCCCCTGTTCTTCTTTGCCTTTTGTCAGTAGAATTAAATTAAGTTTCTCTAAAATTTTATATAAATGGAATCATAAAGGTTGTGCTTGGAAAATTTTGCTTAATATAATGTTTTTGAGATGTGTTTTCATCTAAGACCTCAAGCATAATGTGTTTTCATCTAAGACCTCAAGCATAATTTGTTGAAGGGATTATTGTTGAATTATCAGTCAGTGCCTTTTAAAAAATTTAATTGATCATGTATGTGTAAATCGATTTCTGAAAACTATTTCATTGATAAATTTTATGCCAATGCCACTCAGTCTTAATTATTATAGCTTTATAATTTTTTTATAAATTTAGGTGGCATAATCTTTTAACTTTGTTCTTTTATTGAAAAATGTTTGAACTAGTTAAGTTTTTTAAATAAATATTTTAGAATCTTCTAGTCAATTTCATTGGGGAAAAATGCCTATTGGGTGATGATTAGGATTTCTTTGAATTTGTACATAAATTTAGTAAACAATCTTTTAAGTATTTAATAAGACAACTGTACACAAATTTTAAATTCATCCTTAAATATTTAAGAATTAAATATTTAATACTTTTTATATTTTATATTTCAAAGGCTAACATCAGCTTAACCGCAAACTTTTTCTATATCACTAAGTCCAGAAGACATTGATATGAAGTCTGTCCCGAAAGTATTGAGCCAATGTCAATGTAATTAAAACAGTTTGCTTAGCTGATACTTTCGAGACAGACCTCATATGTGAAAAGCATTTTGAGGGGAAATATTACCACCAAAACTCTGCAATTGTTATTTTTGAAGGAAAAAGAAGAAAATTCTCAGGTAAACATGGCTCAACAATGTAATTTTCATGCTCTTCCAAGAAGGGAAAACCCTTCACAGATGTATTCTTATTTGATATATGCAGCAATTAAAAAGGAGGATCCCCTGCCTTTCTCCAGCAGCGTGGATGGGGTTGGAGAGTGTTATATTAAGTGAAATAAGTCAGTCAATTAAAGACAAATATATGATCTCACTTATAAATACAATCTAATGAACAAAATAAACTAATGAGCAATTTAGAATGAGAGGCACAGAAACATGGAACAGACTGACAACTGTAAGACAGGAGAGGGGTGAGGGGACTGGTTGAAAGAAGGTGAAGGTATCAAAGAACATACCTGAGTATTTATGACCCATGGACAGGAACAACGGTGTGGGGCAAGCTGGGGGAGAGGGACAAAAGGAGAAAAACTAAGACAACTATAACAGCACAAACAATAAAATGTTTTAAATGATTAGGATAAAAAAAAAGATGTAAATTTGATAATGCAAATATACTGTATCTCTTTAATAAATAAAACATTCTCATTTTTGCCAACAAATACGAGAGGTTCTATTGCAGGTTCCTGAAGTTTGGGGTTATTTACATTTATCACAATTTTAAGGATTATTTTTTACTATAGACACAAAGTAAAAGATTTAACTGGAAGTGCACAACTCATTATTCAAATGTTTTTTGTCATCTACTAGCTGTTTACACTAGAAGAGTTAAAACACTCCTCTGTGTTAATGGCTCCTTTATCCACAAAATAAAAATAAAAATAGTAATTATCTACTGAAGAGGAAGTTTGAAGCATCACATGAGTTCAAAGATATAAATTGTTGAAATATTGCCTATTTTTAGGAATTGCTACATTAATACCATGATATGAGGAAATTCTGTAGGAGAAAATTTTGAATAGTGAAGTACTCTCTAATGTGAATACATGAAAACTCTGTTTGAGTTGGGGCTGGCTGGATGGTTTTCTCAAATAAACCAAAAAAATCAATCCTCGCTTCCTTGTATGATAAGATTATGTTTAATATGTTAGCAATGCTACCAGGTTTCTTCTTCAATCACTAACCATCCTGGAACTGCCCTTTTGCCTCCTCACTTGACTGTAAGTTCCTCATAAGAATTTTCTACATTCTATTTGGGTGAAGATACTAAGAAATAATTTACATGGAATATATCATATTAAACATGTTACTCTAATTTTATTCAGAATATTATAAAAATACCTAGAACTCTATTTGCTTTTACACAGAGATCTAGATAATACACAGCAAAACAAAAGCTTTCCCTTAAATAACTGTTTTTATTCAATTACCTGATTTGGCTATCTAACCACTTTGAAAATATATTGTTCTGCAATGCACACAGAATAAATGTCCCCAAAGAGGCTAATAAATAAATCAATGATTGAATAAATGTATTTTTAAAAAGAAACACTTGACTTTGTTATCCTCTCAGAATACAGCCAAGATAATGCCTATTTTCCTTGATTAATCAATAATAATTGCAAAATAATTATTCGCTTTTTAAAAACTCTCATTTTACTGCAAGGTTAATATGAGCTGATTAAATTATGGTTGAAAAAAAGATATTACAAACTTAGAATGAATTAATAGTAGCATAATGTAACCTAGTAGAAGAGAAGATTTCACTTTTTTTCTGTAACAATTTGATAACATACACAAAGGTATGCGATATATGGACTGAAACTTGATTATTGCAAGAATATATAGCAAGTGTAAAAAATGAGGAATATTTTCTGTTGAAATTATATTATTAAAAAAATAGCAGGTAATATTTGCAACACATGCTTCCTGCAAAATCTACCCATTCTGAGTCTTCAGGGGAAGGTTAAGAATTAAGGACAAAGTAAACCTTAGAAATATGAATCATGTTTTACAAATTAAAAATGTCATCTATATTCTTTCAAGCAGATAACTCAAAGAATCAATGCTTTTCATTTAGAACAGTATATTAGTTTAAAGCTGCTTCGTTTTTGAAGGAATATTCTTTGAAATGTGGTACTAGAAAATTAAAATAATTGTGACAGTGTGCATCTTAAAATTCAAATAGGGGTACATTTGAAGGATTATAGGTCTTATTGTGAGAAGAGATGAAAGGTAGAGTCATCTAGTTTCTGCTTGTTTTAAATATGAAATGGAAAAGGCTAATAGTTAAGCTATAAATTCCTAGAAAGCATAAATTATTATTAGTTTTAACCATATCTCTCACAAAATTTATTTTAACTATTAGCTAACTAATCACTGGATAGAGGGATTGAAATACATGTTTAGAGTAAGTAGATTGTAAGTGAAAACTGAGTACCTGAAGCATTCTTCTCTCCCTATAAAGGATAGACACTTTAGTTTAGATTTCAGCTGATCTGTAAAAGTTTTTAAGGCTGGTTCTCAACTATGTTTACCTATGTTCATAGGTAAACAATTGTAGTTATTTGATTCTAGATGAAATTATAACTGTAGTTACAAATAATTTGCAGATAACAGAGTTATTTAGCTTGGCTTTGTTTCAGAAGGAAAAATATCCTATTGCTGAAATTTACTTAGGGCATTAAAGTTACCAAAGTTTATGAAATCCAAAGGAGCTTTATAATATATGAAAAAGATTTCATCAGAATTTTCATAAATGTTTAGTCCTATTCATTTATTTACTCAGTCAACAAAGTTCTTATGAATCTACCATATGCTGGGCTCTGTTCATATAAGATGCAATGAAAAGTACTATTTTGTCCTCTAGATACTCACATTTCATTTTAAGCACTTGCATATCAAAGTATAGGAAGCTGATATTTGCTAGATTAAAATTGAAATGGAGGTATTCTAACCTATGAAGAATGCACCAAATTTTGCTAGGACAAGTCAGCAAGGGCTCCCTCACAGAGGAGACAATATTTAAACTAAGTTCTTGGCCACAATGAGTTGGTCTTCACCAGATGGACAGCTGGAGAATGAGCAGTCCAACCATGAGTGAAGGTTAGGACTAATTGCCCTCCCATTGAACTAGTATGGCTTCTGGCAATGAATGAGAAATTTGGCCTTTCTGGAATGCAAGGCAAATGAAGGAGCAGAGAATAAGACCATACAAATGTAGACAAGAGCTCAACTGAACAGATTGTTGGAAGCCTTTGGATGACCTGTCTGGGAGTTTTACTTGATGCTGGTACTATAAAAAGGCAATCAATGATTTTATTCATGAGAATAATGATCATATCTCTGTCTCAGAATGACTACACAGCACAAGTATAGTGACTAGATCATATGGAACCAGACAGAAGCAGAGAACCTTAATAGAAAGCTCTTACAACTGTCTTGATGAGGAATGGGGAGGGCTGAATCAAGGTGAGGTAGACATGGAGTTAATTTCAATTGCTGTTGTTCTCATTAGAAAAAAAAGTTAGGAGAGATATGAAAGCATTTGTACTGTGATCTTTCTAAATAGTGAAACTAAATAGATACTCACAATGAAGAATTATTAAAATACATTCTTTTACTTTAATTGTGACCATGTAGAAGGGTCCCACTTATATCTCTAGTTTACAAAAGAATGAGCAGCAACAGGAGTTTAACTTTTCTAAAGGTGATGTGTCCAAACCTCTTATATGGGGGTGGGGAAATTTAATTACATTAATCAAAATGGGTACAGTTTCTTTCCTCAGAGATCAGCTAGTACACCTTGGCAGGATAATAACATCTCTTTGTTCCTTACCACATTTTTTTCTCACTAGGTTGGGTTCCTTTGTTTGGAATTGGCAAGATGCCAATTCCAGGTGTTCATTCCATGAAGCTTCATATTTTTTTCTTTAAATTTTTTTTCCTTGTAAAACATAATGGGGTACTAGTGATAACGGAGTAACAATATAAGCTTATAATTTGCAAAACTATGTTGGCGTTATCATTTTATGTAAGACAATATGCAATACTTTTTTCGTATGTGATATCTTGATTGAGCATAAGATTTTCCTGATGTGCTTCTCTGAAAAATGTATTTATTAGGTCACCAAAATCTATACTTTCATTAACTTTATTTCCTTTCATTTTAATTGTGTTTTTCCATTATCATTTATCTCACTTGAACCCCTTTCCCCTCACCCTGCAACCACTGGACTGTTGTTTGTGCCCTTGATTCCTTTTTGCTTGATCACTCTACCCCTGAACCCCTAACCAGAGTTGTTAGCCTGCTATCTATGAGTCTGTATCTATTGTGTTTGTTAATTCAGTTTGTTCATTGGATTCCACATATGAGTAAAATCATATGGTATTTGTCTTTCTCTGACTGACTTATTTTACACAGTATAATGTTCTCCAGGTCCAACCATGCTGTTGCAAAGGGTAAAATTTTCTTCCTTATTACAGATAATTAGTATCCCATTGTGTAAGTGTCTCACAGTTGTTTTAACCACTCATCTACCAATGGACACTTTACAATTGTAAATAACACTGCAATGAATATGGGGGTGCTTATAGTCTTTCCAATTAGTGTTTTGGATTTATTCAGATATACTCCCGTAGGTGGACTCACTGGCTCAAAACACTGATCCATTTAAAAGTTGTTGGAGTATTTTCATACTGCTTTCCAAAGTGGCCACACCATCTGCATTCCCACCGGCAGTGCACTAGGGTTCCCTTTCTCCACACCCTGGCCAATACTTGTGTTCGATGAATTATTGATGATAGCCATCCTGACTGGGGTAAGTGATATCTCATTATGATTTTAATTTGCATCTTTCTCATGATTAATGATGTTGAGATTCTTTTCATATGTCTATTGGCCATCTGTGTGTCCTTAGAGAAGTGTTTCTTCAAATCATTGGCCTATTTTTTAAATATTGGATTGCTTTTTGATGTTGAGTTTTGTAACTTCTTTATAAATTTTGGATATTAACCCTGTAACAGTAAATATATTCTCCCATTCAGTGGGTGTTTTTATTTTATTGATTTTTTTTCTGTGCAAAAACTTTTTAATTTGATGCAGTCTTATTTGTTTATTTTATTTTTTTGTTTCCCTTGCCTAGGGAGATATATCTGATAAATTAATTGCTATGAGCAATGTCTGAGATACTACTGTCTATGTTTCCTTAAATGAGTTTTGTGATTTAGGGTCTAACATTTAAGTCTTTAATCCACCTTGCATTTTTTTCTTGTGTGTGTGGCATAAGATGGTTACTTAGTTTTATTTTTCAGTATGTATCTGTCCAACGTTTTCAACACCATTTATTGAATAAAGTATCTTTAATGCATTGTATGTCTTGCTTCTTCTGTCCAATGTTAATTGAGTATAAAGGCATGGGTTTATTTCCGGGCCCTCTATTGTGTTCTATTAATCTATGTGCCTGTTTTTATGTCAACACCATGCTGTTTTCATTATAATTGCCTTATAGTATAGTTGGATGTTATGTAACATGATTCATCCAACTTTGTTCTTCTTTAAGATTACTGTTGCTGTTCAGGGACTTTTTGAAATATTTGTTCTAGTTCTGTGAAATACTTCACTGTAAAGCAATCTATAGATTCCTATAGGAATTGTGTTGAATCTATAGATTGCTTTGGGTAGCATAAACATTTTAATGATGCTAATTATTCCTATCCATAAACATGGTATGTGCTTCCAATTATTTATATCTTCTTCAATTTCTTTGTTTAGTGTCTTACAATTTTCTGAATACAGGTCTTTTACATTCTTGGTTAGGTTTATTTAAGGTATTTTATTCTTTTTGATGCAATTATAAGTGGGATGTTTTTCTTGATTTTCTGAAAATTCATTACTGGCATGTACAAATGAAACTGATTTCTGGATATTAATTTTTGTATCCTGCTACTGTAGGGTTCCCTATGTACAGTATATGTCATCTGCTAATAAAGACAGTTTTAATTCTCCCTTTCCAAATTGGATTCTTTTTATTTCTTCTTCTTTGATGGCTATGGCCAGGACTTCTAGTGCTATGTTGAATAAATGAGGTCAAATCTAGCATTTCTGCCTTTTCCTGATCTTAAGGAGAAAAATTATAGTTTTGCCAATTGAGTATGATATTGGCAGTGGGTTTCCCATATATGACTTTTATTATGTTTAGGTATGTTCTCCTATTCCCACTTAGCTGAGAATTTTTATTATAAATGGGTCCTGGGTTTTTTTTTTAAATGCCTTATCTGACTATAGATATGATCATGTGGTACTTATTTTTCATTTTTTAATGTGGTATATCACAATTATTGATTTGTGAATGTTGCAACAATCTTACATTCCCAGAATAAATCTCACATGTTCATGGTGTATCTTTTTTTATATATTTCTATATAATTTGTTATGAATTTTAGCATCTACGTTCATCAGAGATGTTGATTCATAATTTCCTTTATTTTTGTAGTATCTTTATCTGATTTTGGAATTAGGGTAACTCTTACATCATAAAATGAGTTTGGAATTCTTCCCTCCTCTTAAATTTTTGGAATATTTTGATAAGGAGAAGTGTTCATTTTTCTTGGAATGATTGGTAATATTTACCTGTGAAGCCATCTGGCCCATGGTTTTTGTTTTATGGGAGTTTTTTTTTTATTACTATTTCAATTACACTAGGTATAATATGTCTATATTCTCTGATTCTTCCTGATTTTATTTTGGAAGAGTATATATTTCTAGAAATTTATTAATTTCATCCAGGTTGTTGAATCTGTTGCTCAAGATTATTCATTATACTTTCTTACTATTTGCATAAAATATCTTTTTGCTTCCCCTTACTTTTTGCTTCCCCTTACTAGTTTGTGTGTATCTTTTGATCTGAGGGGAGTCTCTTGGAGACAGCATATATATGGATCTTGTTTTCTCATCCATTCAGCTAATCTGTGACTTTTGGTTGAAGCATTTAAGCCACTTACATGTAAGGTGATTATTGATAGGTACAGAATATCATTTTAAAGCTGGACTACTTTCCTTTATTTTTGTTATTTTTTTCTCTTTCTGTTTTTTTTTTTTTCTTTTTTAAAGATTTTATTTCATTATTTTTTAGAAAGAGGGGAAGGGAGAGAGGCAGAGAGGGAGAGAGACATCAATGTATGGTTGCGTTTCACCTGCCTCCAGGCATAGACCTGACTGGAGACCTGGTTTGCAACCTGGTTATGTGCCCTGGCTGGGGAATCGAACCAGCAACCTTTGGGTTCACAGGCCGGCGCCTTATCCACTGTGCTACCAGCCAGGGCTGTTTTTTTTTTTCTTAAAGCAAGCCCTTTAACATTTGTTGCAGTACTAGTTTGTTATTAACAAACTCCTTTATATTTTTCTTGGAAACTATTTCTCCTTCAATTTTAAATGATAGCCTTGTTGGATAAACTAACCTGAAATCTAGGTCCTTGCTTTTCAGCACCTTGAATATTTTATGCCATTTTCCTCTGGCCTGTAATGTTTCTGTTGAGAAATCAGATGACAGTCTCAAGAGAGTTCCCTTATAGGTAATTAACTGCTATTTTCTTGTGCCTTTCAAAATTCTCTTTGTTTTTAAGCTTTACCATTTTAATTATGATGTTTCATGGTATAGGCCAATTTGGATCCATCTTGTTTGGGATTCTCTGTGCTTCAAAGGACTTATGTGCCTATTTCCTTCACAAAGTTAGGGAAGTTTTTGGTCATTATTTCTTCAAATAGGTTCACAATGCCTTGCTGTGTCTTCTTCTTGTGGTATTCCCATGATGCAGATGTTGTCAATCTTCCTGTTATCCCAAAGCTCCTTTACATTATTGTTTTTTAAATTTTTTTTTTAAATTTTATTTTGCTACTCAGCTTGTGTATTTTTTTCTACCTTGTCTTCCCAATTGCTGATTCAGTTACTGTTTTAGCTAACCTATTGTTATTTCCTCCTAGTGTACTATTTATTTCTGATATTATATTCTTTATTTCTGATTGGCACTTTTCATGGTTTCTATGTCCTTTTTATGCTGTTGAGAGCATCCTTATAATCATTACTTTGAACTAAGTATCTGATAATTGATTGACTCCATTTCATTTAGCTCTTCTTTGGGGGAATTCTCTTGTTCTTTGATTAGGGCCATGTTTTCTTGTCTTCTCATTTTGGTTGTCTCTTTGTGTTTCTTTCTATGCAGTAGGTAGAACTGCTCCATTGCCCTGCCTTGGTAGAGAGTCTTATGAAGTAAATGTCCTAAGAGTCCAGTGACACACCTGCCTGATTCTCTGCACCAGACACTCCAGGTGTGCCTCCCATGTGGTTTTTGTACACCCTTCTGTTTTAGTTGAGACTGGATTGCTGTTGGCACATCACTGGGAAGGATTGATCCCCAGGTACATTGGCTGCAAGGAAAGGCTTGTGACTACAGTAGAGGATCAACTATGCAGGGCCCCCTACCCTGCCCCAGAATTGGATTTCACCAAGGGTTTATTGCCTACTGAGTTCGCCTCTTGAGTGTGTCACTTGTGGAAGTGGTTAGATTGCAACCCGGCATGGTCTGAAGATGTCCACCATTGTACTGGCTTTGGGTCCTCCCAGGAGGTTTAGGTCAAGGTTAGTTTATATGGAAAAGCCACCATCAACAGCTTGGGTGTTCCAAAAGTTGGTTGTGGCAGGGTCTCAGCAGATCCCCAGGGTGAGATGAACAGCTTTAGCTAGGCTAACTTTAAGGGGTAAAGAAATAATGGCCTCTGCCACAAACTCTGTCTGGGAAAAGGCTGCCCAACAACCCCTCTTTCTGAAGCCAGATAGTTCACTCCTCCGCATGTGTCCCTGGCACCTGTCAAGCTGGAGCTCAGAGCCAGCGAGCCTGAGTAAATCTGTGTGCAGGGTCCTCTAGGAGCAACACCCAGGGCTCTTGTGCCTTATCACATTCAGCCAAAATTCCTGATGTTGTTTATAATCAAAAGTTATAAGGACTTCTCGTGTCAACACTGGAACCCAGGGCTAGGGATTCTTGTGTGGGACTGGGATTCCTCACTTCTCCTGGGTGCCTCCCGAGCTGTGATCTGCTTTCCAACTTTTATCTGCCACATGTGAGTATAAAACCATCTCTTGTGTGTCTCCACCCCTCCTAGATGCAGCTCCTTTTTTATTCTTAGTTATAGGACTTCTATTCAGTTAGATTTTAGGTAGTTCTCAATGGTGGTTATTCTGTAGCTTAATTGTAATTTTGATGTGGTTGCATGAAGTTTTGAGTACTGTGTTTACCTACACAGCTGTCTTGACTAGAACCACTTGCTATTTTTTCTTAAAGTACATATATCTAATGTTTCTAATCATTTTTCTTTAAAGTATTTATAACCTTTAGTCTTTCCCATCTACCCATCATAAATTCAAAATCTTAAATTACCTGTAATTTAGGTTGTTTCTGATTTTACATAGCACAATAAGAAAATGTATCTAAAAATATGTTTACTTGGCTCAGTCAACTTGTGCTGTCCCTATTGCTGGTAAAATACTACTTTAGATACTAACATTATAACCTGTCCTTAAAACTTAAGAAGGGAGAAGTCTCTCAATTTACCTCTTATTCTGATTTTAAAATGAATCAATAACACTAAGTCTTATTAGGTTCAGTGCTATCTAATTACCCATGTCTTCATTTTATAACTTTACTGCATGTCATTTTTATTAACAGAGATTTGAGATATCCTAATTATAAAAAGATATATAGAAATGCCTATTTTATGTCAAGTGAACTGAAAATTATAAAAGTATATTATGGTATATTAGTTAACACTGCATATGATGAAATAGTCGGTACATTCTAATGAATGTCCATGGTGGCTGACAGGCATTACAGATTCTTTTTAAGATTCTAAAGAAATGGTCTAAACATTTCTCCAAAATTTGTATTTTCTAAGAATTTGTTCTTGGCAAATGTTCTTGGCTAAAGATGTACTTCTCTTGTCATCAACTCTAGAGCCCAAAGCATAAAAATGTGGTTTCAAATATATAATGTCATCTTTTTATTATTTTTCAAAAATTTTTATTGACTTTTTTTTTAGAGAGAAGGGCAGGGAGGGAGGAAGAAAGGGAGAGAAACATCAATGTATTGTTACTTTTTCATTATTAACTATAAACATGATTATGGATAAGCTGTATAAGAAATAATATAAGAAAACATGTTATGAGCCTTTAAAAAACTTAAGAAAGAAATAAGGTAATATGCTACAATGAATTGCATAATTACAATGAGAAATAATAATACAAAAGAAAAGATGGGAAGTGTACAGGTAGAAGAGAGGACAGGGCTAGAGAAATGATCAGAGAATGTACATTTTGTGAGGCTCTGGCACCAGGATTATATTAACATTTTTTAAGCTAGTTTCATTATTGTAGCTTGTTTTTGAAATTTTATTTCTTCTTTAGAGAAGCATTTGAAAATATTTAAATAATAGCTATTCATTGGTTAGTATCAGGTATTTACATTATAAATCCAAAGTAATATATTTAAACTTAATTATTTTATCAATAAATATTTTGCTTCTATTAAATATAGAAACCCAAATATGTATCCTCTGTGTTTTAATAGATCAAGTTAGGAATTATTACTTTATTTATTTTCCTGGATATTTAAATATAGTCTATGTAACTTCAGTTTAAAAGTGTATACTTTCTTTTTAGTTGATGTTTTTATTACAATTTTTAATTTTATATAAACTGGATCTGTTCTGAAATATCATTTTTCCATTGTTTTATTTTTCAATTTTTGCAGCATTTCCATATTGCTTGTATTATTGAATACCTAGAAAAACAAGCTGCTTACATATTTTTTTTTCAAAATATTCTTGTTGTTACAGACATTTATTTTCCAAGTTAAACATTAGTATCCTTTCACATTGTTTTTTTCACTAACAGCTCACTTCCAGATATGGTTGAAATTTTAATTGGCCTATAATTTTGTATGTGATATATAATTTTTCATTTTCAAAAACTATAAATATCTGTGAAAATTGTTGGATTTATGAGTTTTAAACATACTTATCTATATAAAATGATTGAAAATTACTTTTTAACTTCTTTTTATCACTTGCAGCACCAGTGTTACAATGAGCTTACCTGAAGAATACATGCAAGAGTAACTATTCCTGCATTTTCTTAAGCCTAACTTTTTACATTATATAAGTGGTTTCAAAGCATAAAAGCATTTTTTTAAATTTTCAAACAATTTGTTTAATTATATATTTTATGGGATAGACCTATTCTATTTTGAATCAGTGATTATGCTAGAATGTTTGTTAGGTGTTAACTTCCCCAACATAGAGTCTTTATTTGTTTGCACAGCTTCTAAACTAAGCTGCAAACTACTTTTTTTTTTTTTTTTTTCCTCATTGCTTTTGTACTTTTCCAATGCAAAATTCTTGAGGTTTCCTGAATCAACAATTAGCCACGTTTCCTGGCAAAAGACTCAATTATTCTCTGAAAGGACACTTTTGGGGATAAGTGGGAAGGAAGTTCTTTTTGGATGGCAATGAAATCCAGGGTGGGTTTTTGTCTGAAATTAAAAAAAATATATATGCATATATACTTATTTAAAAAGAAGTCTTAGACTGAAGTTTGTGTACTTGCTCATTTGTTTTTGAAAAAAGCTTTAGGGATAAAAGAGTTTCTTCAAAGTAAAGGTGTTAATTCACCACAAAATAACATAACTAAATGTATTTTTTCATTTTAAAATATGTAATTAGTAAATTAGTATTTGCATTTGGAATTTTGTTACAAGTATTCATCATACCACACTCGAGAAATTTAGGCAAGTCAATAAATGTAAACAAGTAGATTAGCTTAGCCCAGTTAAAGACCACAGATTTTTGGAGTAAAACAGATCTGCCTTTAGTTATAATTCTGCCATTCATATGTCTGTAACTTTGAACCACTTACCTTAAATCTCTAATTTATAATTTTCTTATCTTTGAAATGTAGTTAACAAGAGCATCTACCAAATTTAGTTATTGGAGTGTAAAATCAGAGTTTAAAGTTTATTGAGCAATGTCTCACACGGAGTAAAAGATCAAAAATAGTAATTAAAAATGACATGACATAAAGTTGTGTATTTTTTCTCATAAAGTTAAAATCTCAACATAGGCATAAATTTGAGTATTAGGTATTCTACACAAAACTCAATTAATTATAAGGTAATTTAAGTGGAAAATGTCCACAGGATGCTACTTCATTCACCAAATGTAATGTTTTCTACAACAAGAACAAAAACACCCCTGCCATTGGTTAAATATCTATTTTGCAACTTAAATTTCAATAAACATTTTAGAGGTATACATTACTTGTTCATTCGACTGAAGGGAAACATGGTTCTTTTCTCTGTGCCTTAATTTCTTTTTCTTTTTTTTTAAGATTTTATTTAATTATTTTTAGAAAGCAGGGAAGAGACAGAGGCAGAGAGGGACCTCAATGTATGGTTGCTTTTCACCTGCCTCCAGCCACAGACCTGACTGGAGACCTGTTTTGCAACCTTGTTATGTGCCCTGGTTGGGGAATTGAACCTGTGACCTTTGGGTTTGCAGGCTGGCGCCTTATCCACTATGCTACCAGCCAGGGCTTGTGCCTTAATTTCTAAGAATGACTATCTCTGTGCTTTGGTGAGTTGAAGGAGCTTTGAAAGTTAAGGATAGAAGCACAAATATTTAAGACAAAAAATTTTGCAGGTAATTACTGACTCTATTAAAATCTTAATTAAAGGCACCAGAAAAGCAAATTAGCACATCTGAGATTTTAATCTAACTGCTATTTCACTCAATTTATTAACTGACTCCAGGATTAGACTGTAATGTGTGCTGTTAACATGTAAATTTGTGATCTGAAAACCTATAATTATCTTACAATTCTTATCTCAGAAATAACCAAATTGAAGTATGCAATTTAAAGTGATCTTCAAGTTTTATAGGGATAATTGTAGATCTTGTAATAAGCATTGAGCATTTTATGCCTATAACAGCTAAGCCTAAAAAATAATATAATTTGGAATTTAACAAATGTTGTTGAGTGGCTGAATGCTCATAAATATTTTGATCAGCCTTGGCTGGGTAGCTCAGATGATTAGAGCATTGTCCTGATGCACTTAAATCTACAAGAATTAACCAATGCATGCATGAATGAGTTTGAAATATAGTTCAAACATGAGTTACCTCAAGCTGGGAAGTTGTATAACATATGGCCCATAGTTCACAACACAGTGTTGAGTACTTCAGAATGTGTTCAGGTAAGACTGCATGTTAAGTTTTCTTACCAGAGAAAAAATGTATCAAAAGAACATTTAAAAAAAAAAAAACCTTCTGGAAGTGATGGACATGTTTATTACCTTGATTATGGTTATGGTATCATGAGTATATTCATATGTCCAAATTGATCAAATTATATACATTATGTGTATTTTTATGTATCAAGCATACCTAAGTATTTCTTGGCAGGAGTGCAACAATAAAAAAATATTATGAGACAGATATAATTTATTTTCAAAATATTAAATATAATTGTAGTAAAACCAGAAGATTTTATAAAACTATATAGAGCAATTCTATAAATTTCAATTGAACATTGGGTATAGGTTCTTGTCTTAGTCATTTTAGCTACTATAGCAAAATATCATAAATTGGATGGCTTATAAACAATAAATTTCTATTTCTTACAGTTCTGTCAACTGGGAGGTCTAAGATCAAGACATCAGCAGACTCTGTTTGGAAAGGGCCCCTTTTTACATACTTTTATTTTTGCTATAACTCTATGTGTCAGGAAGAATAAAGAATCTTGCTGGGGCCTATTTTATAAAGGCACTAATCCCATTCAGAAGGACTCTACCTCACAACATTTTCATCTTCCAAAAGTACCATGTCCAAACACCATCACATTGGCAATTAATTTTCACCACATAAATGTTGGGAAGATATAAGCATTCAATCTATAACAGACCTATCTTTTCCTAGCATCTTTATTCAATGAATCACCCTTCCGTATTTTTTGGATGTGCAATATCAGAGGTGAAAAATAAAAACAACCTCACATGGTCTTCTATATAGAATGTATTATAATAAAATTATTGCCTGCTTCGAAGTGAAATAGATTTCTCTCTCCTGTAAATAGGTTATGTGTTACTTTGCTTGAAGGCAAAAGAGGCGAATTGAATTTCTTCTAAATTTTCTATCTCCCGGGTGATTTTCTAAACACTAGCTCATGTTCTTACCCCACTGGTTAAAAAGTAAAATACTCTTTTACCTTAAATATAGCTTTTAGAAGTCTCTAGTTATTATTATGATTAACCAGTGTAGTCTTGTAAATAAGAATAGATTTAGTTTTTTTCCTTTTTGGGGGTGAGTATATAAACGTTTTGACATTGATGAGTGTATTAATCATTCCTTTTTAATTTTTGTGCTTTGAACTTTAGGGAGACTGTTTCTCCTAGAGCCAGACAATCCCTAGAATAATGAAAAACTAACCTACGAGATTGCCTTTATATGCACACTAACCAATCCAGTCATACCCCATACTCCTCCCACATCCTTGGTGGGACTCTCACAGGGCTCTTGCACTCTGGGCCACTATTACCCTACCCAAAGCCTAAAGAGAGCTAGCACACTCCACAGCACAGGGAAATTATCCAAACTAGCCAATCCTAAAATTGCTTACTCTCCTTGACTCTTCCTTCCCCATGGAAACCAAACACTGCTCTTTCCCATGCCTTTCTCCTGTTCCCTCTGTGTCCTTACTGACCTTGGTGTTTCCCCTTTCGATCTCTGCATGGCGCAACATGCCACATCCTCTTTGAGATTACGAATAAAAATCTATCCTCAGTGGCAATGTTCTCCTGATCTGTTGGCCTCATATTACTTAAAAAAAAAAAAATAATAATAATAATAATAAAATTTGAATTTTAAGACAATGAGTACAAAATACTTGTACTATTAAGAAAACGGATATATCTTCTCATTTCTAGGCCTGGTGTGACATTTTAGCCATGTGTAATAGTAAAGTAAAAAATGATTTTAATAGTTTCATGCTTTTTACTAATCCACCAAACAGTAGAATTCCCACTACCAACAAATTCCTTTACACATGCAGCAGCTGCTCATGTTGCACCTGGCTAGAATCATCACAATAAATAACTTTTTGAGAGGGTTTTCTTAAGAATTAAAGGTCCTTTCACTTTCATCCATATAGAAAAGTGGTTGAGGTACACAGGACAAGTGAGTATGTGTTTATATATAAATGCTTGAATTTAACACTGTTACTGTAAAAATAGTACATATAAAATAACTCATACATGTTCTGTTTGCCACAGTTCTTTAACATTAAAATAAATCTATTGTGTTTCAATTTCACTTTACTATTCTAAAACTCACCCTCTTTCCCTATCCAAGCCCACAACCTTTCCGTTTTTAAATCTGTACTTAAGCCAACGGTTTCAGGTGCAGATTTCCAACAGAATGGAGCAGGGGCAAAGTGATTTTCTCAACTCTCAATGCATGACAAAATAGATAATAAACCTTAATATCGTAGACATCATGGGTTAGACTGTCTTATTTATTATCTTTTCAATAGGTTTAAGTTCAAGATTTGATTGACATTGGACAGTTTCTGGCATTGATGGATATATAAAACCACCATTATTTTAAGTACTTTTATAGCCATCATTTCTCTTTATCATTATTAACTATTCTCTGCATGGCCATCTATTTCTGCATAGTTAAATTAAAAAACTGCATGTGGTTGAATAGATCAATATTATTGACTTACCAAGGAAGACTGATATGTACATAATGAGTTCATAAATGTTTTAAGACTAATATATGAGTATGATGAAAATAATTTTCTATCATCAGTACTTTGACTAAAAAGCACAATAATCATCAAACAACCTCCTATTGATAGTGACCTGAAAATTGTTTCTTACTTGGATCATTTTTTCCTTCATGGTTAATCAATTATTTAACTAGCTTAATTTAACATCTTCAGTTTCTCATATTCTAATCCTCCTCTTTCTATAGGATGTCAGGCTGTCTTCATGTTCCTCTAAAATGCTGTGATAGCTTTCTACCTAGTCACTCTACCTAAATTCTCATCCCCTAATAAATTATCCTTCAGAGCTCTGCCAGAGGAACAAGGCTAATATGTAGTGAGAAGCAGTATTTTGCGTGTGCTAAATATTCTTCAAGGATTGATATTAATGTGTGGTGTGGCAACTTTCTAAAAGTCCCTTCAAAATCTGCTTGTGTACATATTAGATAATATGGTCCAATTGTATTAGATGGTACAGAAATGCCAGCATTTCACACTCACATATTTTTTGTATATTATTTTTTATTTCAAATGCCTTTTGATTAACTTATTATTGACTCATAAACCTCATCACATTTTTCATGACTTCTCTAGGTACACATAGGCACTCTCTATAGTTCCATTGCCACCTATGCATATGAAATTATATTACTGTTATTTTTTAATAGTTGCTTGCATGTTTGCCTTTCCAGTATATTTCAATCTCTTTGGGTATAAGGAAAATAACTTTTCATATATATGTGTGTTAGATACAGTCTCATACATATAATGTGCTTTTTTTAAAGATTTTATTTATTATTATTTCCAGAGAGAGGGGAAGGGAGAGAGGCAGAGAGGGAGAGAAACATCAATGTATGGTAGCCTTTCACCTGCCTCAGCTACAGACCAGGCTGGAGACCTGGCTTGCAACTGGTTATGTGCCCTGGCTGGGAGTCCAGCCAGTGACCTTTGCGTTCATAGGCACTGGTGGTACAGTGGATAAGGTGCCTTTTTCTCTGCCCCTTTGCCTCTCTCCCTACCCCTCTCTCTAAACATAATAAATAAGAAGTATAGTATAAAGTTGCTACTTACTTTTCACTGCTTACCTATTAATATATACACTCCTACAATGAATCTAGGCATGGAGCCATTTGAAATACCCTAATGTCAGCCATCATAAGAAATCTTAGAAATTTTGTGACATTAGTTATCATTACTTAACCCTCACATTGTGCATTGCATTTATAAACACAAAGCATAATCCAATAAACTTCAACAAAGAAATGTGCATTTACCTATGTAAAAGAGAGTGTTGCTATATCCCAAAGAAATAACACAAAATATTTATTTCTTTTAAGTGTTAATAAGATAGAGCCTTATATAACAGAGAAGTCATCTATTTATATAATTAAAAGAGAAGTACCCTGGCTGTTGGCTCGTTGGATAAGGTGCCAGCCTTTGAACTCAAACATCGCAGGTTCAGTACCCCAGCCAGGGCACATAACCAGGTTGCAAGCCAGGTCTCCAGCCAGGTCTGTAGCTGGAGGTAGGTGAAAGGCAACCATACTTTGATGTCTCTCTCCCTCTCTGCCTCTCTCTCTTCCCCTCTCTCTAAAAATAATAAAACATTTTTTTAATTAAAAAATAGAAGTAAATTGTATAAGGTATATGTTGTAAGAGCTTATAGAAGGGAAAATGTACTTCTGAGGAAGCTCTATTTCAGATTTTAACTTAAACACCTTTTATATCTTTAACCTCATTTCCTGTATCATTTTATCTCTTACCAATTGGCCTGTACATATACACATATATGTACATAGAAGATATTTTCTTTCCTGGATGTACTTTAAAATTTTTAAATGCTACCTCTTACTTTTGCTAGGGGACCATAAGTAGAGTTTCAGACTTAGAATATACTTAGGGAGCTGATATCAGAAAATAAAGAAATGCCACACTTACCCAGTGGTTGGCATGTGATTTTTTTCTTTAGGCTCTTCTTTAGGCAGCTAGATAACATTGTAATAGATCATTCAAACTGAGTTTCAGGGTTTGACATTCTTTGTGCTTCCATGGTACCCAGTTCCAGCTTTCTTCCTATTAAATGCAGATCAGCAAAGCATCTAACTTGATACCTAACTTAATACCTCAAATGTTTGTTGGCATTTATAACAATTATGTCCTATACATTAAACAGCCAATGAGGATGGGGCTGAGTTTGTCTTTATGTGGCAAAAATTTGATGTTGTGTATATTTTGCATAGTAACCACTTAGTTTTATAAGACCTGGAAAATGAACCACAACAAAGGTAATGTTGACTTGCATAGGTTAAGAACAGTCAAATAAGAACTATTTGCATCTTGGCTAGTAGAACATAAGCTTCTGGTTGCTCCTTGCCACCCCCAGATGTGCCCAGAGGTGGAATTAAATACCTTTAATGTCTGCATAACCAAGTTTCTAAAAATGTCTATTTGGAGATGTCTATAGATAGAACAAGCAATCATAACTGAATTATCTTCTAACGTTGC
This sequence comes from Noctilio leporinus, assembly GCA_004026585.1. Lineage (NCBI taxonomy): Eukaryota > Metazoa > Chordata > Mammalia > Chiroptera > Noctilionidae > Noctilio > Noctilio leporinus. The sequence continues at coordinate 140,567 of PVIW01002056.1, forward strand.
ATGTGGCATTTATAATGTGAGTGTCAAATTCTCTCTCTCTTTTTTTTTTAGTGACAGTAGATAAGGATGGCCAAGTTTTAAACAACAATGAGGGTTTAAGTCCTTCCATAAATATTTAGCATTTGAGTATCTTATTAAAATCATTTAATTTTTTAGGTGTTATTTTTGTGGTCTATGAAAGGAGAGTATTACATTCTTCATGGTGTTATTATAAGAACTAAAGAAACAATATGTTGCATGCAGTAAATGCCTAATTGAATATAATCAATATCATGTTGATAATTGAAGATTATGATTTGATAATCAGAAAGTCATTGGTGATTTTTAGAGAATAATTTAGGGAGATATGTTGACAAAAAGAAGGTTGCTAGAGGATAGCAACTATAAACTAATATTAAAGAAATCTGTGGTATTTAAAGGAAATATATAAGACTAAGTAAGTGGAAAGCCAGATAGATTAAAAAATGTTAAAAATTGTTATATAGACAATTAAAAATGAGTACAAAAATTTTGACACATTTTTCCATTAAGAGGTTCAATCTATGTCCCCACCCTTGAGTCTGGGTTTTGACTGCTACAACCAATAGAAGGTGATGGAAGTGACAGCCTGTGACTCTTAAGATTAGGTCATAAAAAGTGTGATGCAGCCTCTGTCAGCGTCTCTCTCTATTTTTTTCTTTTCATTGAATTTACTGGGGTGACATTGGTTAATAAAATTATGTAGGCTGCAGGTGTACAATTTTATAATACATCATCTGTATATTATACTGTGTGTTTACCACCCCAAGTCAAGTCTCCTTCCATCACTATTTATTCTGCCTTTACCTTCTTCTACCTCCCCCACTTCCTTTCTCTCTGGTAATCACCATGCTATTGTTTGTTTCTAAGTGTATTTTTTTTGTTTGTTTTTGCTTAGTCTCTTAACCTTTTTAACCCAGCCCCATAGCTCCTCTCCCCTCTGACAGCTGTCATTGTGGTCTCCATCTATGACTCTGTTTCTATTTTGTTAGTTTACTTTGTTCATTAGATTCTGCATATAAGTGAAATCACATGGTACTTATCTTTCTCTGTCTGACTTATTTCCCTTAGCGTAATGTTCATCCATGCTGTCAAGGTGGAGATTTCCTTCCTTTTTATGGCTGAGTAGTATTCCATTATGTAAATGAACCACAGCTTTTCTTATCCACTCACCTACCATTCACCTCATTACCTCATTTTATCACCTCATTTTCTACACACCCATTCTCAGATCCCAGCCACTATGGAACAAGAAACCCAAGTCCATGTGGTGATGAGAAGTATGGGTGTCACCTCAAATGTTTTAGCTGAGCCCAGGCTTAGTCATGCCAGGGACCAGTTGTGACAGCACAAAAGCTTTCAAAATGATTTTAGGTTTTAGAGTTTTGAGTTACCTTCAGGTATCAGGTATTCTTCACTGAGGTCCAAGACATCCTTGAGAAGAGACAAGCCCTGGCTGTGCCTTGTCTGAACTCCTGACTCATGAAGTCCAAGAGCAAAATGAAATGGTGGTTGTTTTGGCTACTAATTCAAGGTGGTACTATTTAGTAAACAGCAATAGATACCTAGAAGAAAAAAAAAAAACTAAATCATGAAGAAAATGTGAGTTTGTTTATAAATCATGAAGAAATTTATAAGCAAAAAAAAAAAAAAAATAATAACAGACTAGGACAGAAAAACAAGTTTCTAGAGTCTACCAGAATGGTGGGAAAAATCAAAAAGAAAAAAGGGAATAAAACATTAGCAGTCAGGTCTCTTGAGCTCTATAGATGGCTGTCAGAAAAAAGCCAAATCTGTGACCAGTAAGAGTGGAAAAATGTATGCAACAGCAAGTATTTATTGAGTGCTTAGAGCTCCACATATAAATCACACACACACACACACACACACACACATACACACACACGCTTATTTTTCACATTTTGTCACACTTTAATATTCTTTATTGTCATGTTCTTACACTTCATTGACAAGCCTTTGCACATTTGGAAAATCTTTTCAAAAGAAAGCTATTCTCATATGTTAGAATTGCTATTCAAGACATTGTTGCATTTGATTTTTTGAAAAATTACAGTTAATGATGTCTGACTCATCATCCACACATTGCTCCTTCCTCACAGACAGAATTAAATTGGACGGCTAGTGATTTACAAAGAATTTTTGAGAAATGTGGCAAAATCTTGCAGTCAACCATCTGTTCCAGGAGCTGTTTCTTGTCATAGAAAATGTAAAGTGTATCAACGCCTGAGATTCTTGATTTCTTAGCAGAGGACTCTGAGTCGTGTCCAGCAAGATACAGCCACTTGCTCTTGTAAAAGGTTCCCTAAGTCAATAAATAAAGCATGGGTAACAGACCACTTTCAAGTGTCTTCTAAACATTAAATCAAACTCATTTGTCCATTTCTCTTATATGTGTTTCAATAAAAACATGACTTAGGACTTATTTGCCTAATAATATAAATTAATAATTAAAGTTTCCAATAATTTGTGTCCATGTTGTTTTCTTGTAGTGGATGATAAATTCACAATATAATAAATATCTCAAGGTGTTAGGACAAGCACAATATTTAATCTAACAGGTGCATATGTTGAATATGTCATCTTATTTTTCTCATTTTTGATACCCAGACAATATATAGAGTTTATTGTTTTCTTGATTCTGTAGGTATAAAATATTATTCGAGGACATTTTCTGAGACTACTTCCTTTAAAATTGTTATGTTGAAAATCACCATTCTCTTTCTAATCATTATTAAAATATTTTTATTAATTTATTGTTGTTGTATTATAGTTATTCTCTTTTCCCTCCATTGATCTCCCCTGTCCTGCCATCCTGATCCCTTCTCCCACAGTCAATCCATGTTGTCCATATCCATGGATCATTTATACTAGTTCTTTGACTAAACCGTTCCCCTTCTTTTCCCCCTTCTCCCCAACTCCCCTCTTGTTGCTGTCGGTCTGCTCCTTGATTCCATGCCTCTGGTTCTATTTTGCTCATTTGTTTGTTTTTTTCTTTAATTTATTGTATTAGGTGAGATCATATGGTATTTGTCTTTCACTGCCTGGCTTATTTCAGTAAGCATTATATTCTTCAGTTCCATCCATGCTGTTACAAAAGGTGGGAGCTCCTTCATTTTTTTCTATTTTGTAGTATTCCATTGTATAGATATCTCAAAGGTTTTTGGTCCATTCATCCACTGATGGGCACTTAGGCTATTTCCAGCACTTGGCTATTGTAAATAGTGCTGTTATGACTATATAGGGTTGCATAGGTTCTTTTGAATTGGTGTTTTAAGATTCTTCAGGTGTAAATCTAGCAGTGGAAATACTGGATCAAAAGGCAGTTTCATTTTTACTTTTCTTGAGGAAGTTCCATGCTGTTTTCCACAGTGCTGCACCACTCTGCATTCCTACCAACAGTGCATCAGGGTTCCCTTTTCTCCACATCCTTATCAGCACTCCTTGTTTGTTGATTTGTTAATGATGCATTTGGTGAGGTGTGTGGTGGTATCTCATTGTGGTTTTAATTTACATCTCTCTCATGGCTAGTGATATTGAGCATTCTTTCATATGCCTATGGGCCTTGTATATGTTCTCCTTGGAGAAGTGTCTGTTCAGGTCCTTTACCCTGTTTTTTTAAATTGGGTTGTCTGTCTTCTTGCTGTTGAGTTGTACGAGTTCTTTATATATTTTGGGGATCAAACCCTCCATTCTTTCCCTCAATTTTGATCAGTATTATCTTTTGACTAATGCTGAAAAGGTTAATATAGTATTCCCAAATGCATATCTAACAGTCTATATGTTGATGTGGCGTAAATTTATGTTTTGTTTATTCCCCACAGTTACTTAACTTTGTTGTTAGTTTCCTTATCAACTTAAAAATGGACACAATCTAAATATCAATCTTGTCTAGACAAGCAGGGTCTGCAATGGGAAGGACACCCAGTCTGTTGAAGCTGAGTAGCAACTACTTCTGTCAGAAAGGCATATTTTTCCAAGTGTGCTACATTCCTTGTGCCTTTATCATTTAGACCACAGACTGTTACTTTAGTAGCCCCTGAGAGCACCTGGATTTGTGAGCTCTCCCCTAATTGACATCTTGAGAAAGGAAGATACTAGCCTGCATTTCCAGCTAGCAGTTGAATAGCTTCATCCCAAATGTCTTGCATTGATCCTTATACATAAAACTTTCCTAAGTTTGTCTGGTAAAAACAAGGCTGAAAGCTATGTTTTTTATATATTTTTTCATTTCTTTTTCCTCCTCATTGGCACTGCTTAATGGTGAGAATTGGTCTTATAGATTCAGCTTCTATAATATAGTCCTTCTGCCAGCACCTTATTACCTCTTCTGCAGAATATTAGTGACCCCAAGTGATCTTCCCAGAAGAATGAATCCTATATATACCCATTAAGTTAATCTTCCAATTGTACAACTTTAATCATAACTTGCTCAGAAAACTTCCAGCAATTTTCAGTGTCCTAGAAATTAAAAACAACTCCCTCAACTTAACATTAAATGTCATTCAAAACTGGGACCAATGTATTCTTTTTAGATAATAACATTTTAGAGCAGGAGTTAGTTTAATGATTATCTACTTCATTCCCTTCATATGTAGCTGAGAAAACTAGATCTCATCCATAATTCAATAGATAGTTGGCTGAGCAAAGATCAAAACTCAGCCCTCCAGAATAAGTTCCCAGGGCTACTTCCACACTTACCAACTGAAATGCTTGTTCAAGCCAAAAGAATGGTTTCTAGCCTCTATTGCATTCATTACTACCAATGTCTGAACCAGTGCTGTTGAGATTATCTCAAAAGTCACTTACTCCTTAAAGTCTTTTCCCATCTCTTACCTTTATTCAGGAAGTAAAATGTATTTTTAAAGTACATTATACACTGTAATTTTCTTAGGACATTCACCATATTCTCTATGATATTTTAGCAGGCTACTTATACCCAGTATCTTCCAAACACATTGAAGGAAGGGGTTACGTTCTTGTAGAAACTGGCACAGTGTCTCAAAACTAACAGTCTGAATTGCCATTGAACCCCAGGTCCGTCTATTCTCCCTTTCAACTTTACTTATCTCTAAGGATGTCTGTTATGATCTAGTAATTAATTAGGAATTCTTCCCCCTGTGTCAGATGCTTCTCCTCCAAATGGTTCCTGTATATTTGTTTCTTTCATATTTGCAAGTAAGCATTATAAAATACTTAAAAAATTGCTTCTTTTCTTCATGGTTTCTGCATCATATTTGCATTGCCTGCCTACATGAGACCTTTTAAAATGTACTTTTATATATTTGAAGAGACTGACTTTTACTATCTACCAACTCTCATGCAAACACAGTAAGGCAGGGACTAAGATCTACCAGCAATGAGCACATGCCTTGGACCTAACAAGGGCTCAAGGATATTTGTTGAATTATTATTATTTTGTAAAGATTTTATTTATTATTTTTAGAGAGAAGGGAAGGGAGAGAGGCAGAGAGTGAGAGAGATATCAATGTATGGTTGCCTTTCAGCTGTCCCCAGCCTGGGACCTGGCTGGAGACCTGGCTTGCAACCTGGTTATGTGCCCTGGCTGGGCATTGAACCAGCAACCTTTGGGTTCACAGGCCAGCGCCTTATCCACTGTGCCACCAGCCAGGTGTTGAATTCTTATTAAACCCCAAACCCTATATTTCCTTTATTTCAATCTTATCTTCTGCAGTTTTCTATTATGAATACATTTCTAAGTAAATAAATAATTTCCATTTAGAATAAAAGAATACACATAAAATTTTAGTTATGATATTAATTGCTATGTATAAGCTAAATAATCAAAAGTATTATAATATAAACTTTCAGTGTTCTACATGACCTTAATTCAACAGACACCTATAATGTGCTTACTTGGTAGCAATAAGTATGGGCTTAAGGGGTCCAAAGATTAGTAAAACATAGTCCTCGTTTTGAGGTGCTCACAATATACTGGTCAAATAAATAGATATGTGTTATGAGTTATATGTATAGCATGCTATGGTAACAGTGTGAGGCTGGACTGCATAGGCCTATGGAGGTAAAGGGCTATCACATAGAGAAGATACCATCTGAGGTAGGTTCAGAATGCATGTGTAGCCATTCACTTGGAGAGGAAAAAAAATAGAAGAAACATTTTTAACAGAGGAAATATTGGAGGTGGGAAGGTCTGTAAGAGAGCGCAATAATGAGAAACTTGGCTTGACCTCAATAGAAGATTGAGTGGAATTACAGCTGGGGGAACGACAAGTCATGAAAACATAAAATCCTTTGAAACAAACCTTTTAATATTAGACAATAAAGATCTAGTGAACATTTTGAGCATGGGTATTTGTAATTCTGTGTGCTCCAGAGTCAACATAGTACTTACATTGGAGAGGAAGACAGGTGCTGGTTAAAAGAATGCTGCAATAGCCCATATACATATGAGAACTTGAACCAGGGAGGATTTATAATATTTGATTTATTTGTTTTAGATTAGGAATAACAACAGAAGTAGATATATATAAAAATATTAAAATATCACTCAAAGTATTTTTATATCACAGATATTTCTCTATTTACCTATGTATAAGAACTTTTTTTTCATATAATCATTAATATTTTCAATAGGTACTACACATCCAATAACCATATGCCAGTAAGTAAAGAGAGAGTCTGAGGGACAAGCAAATGAGGCAAGTGTTACTATAGAGAATACATTTACACCTACCTCCATATGGAAGTATTTATTTTGATACTTCCCCATTATAACAACAGGCACACTGAAAGGCAGTACATGTAGTCCTGCTGTCTGCCAAATTGTAAGGATGCACTGCTCAACATCTTCCTTTCTCATTGTGATAACTTAATGGTGTTGCTTCTTAAATCTACAACCCTAATTTCCTAAAATGATCCACTGTTCATGTGCTTCTGTCTGACGTGAATAAGCTAGAGAGGTTTTAGTCCACTTTTGGTATGATCTATTATATTGTTCATTTAATCTAAGCATCAAAAGTAACTTACTTTCTCAGTGTCTACATGGCACTTTCTGTTTAACACCAGTATTCACTCCTGGCTAATAATCACTCCAGAGTGCAAATAAAACAATTACAGATTCTGCAGATAGTATGACATCAAATAGTAAGTGTAAGAATATACACATTTTTAACATTCTTACATTTAACATGCATGCAGACTTTAATAGCTTTAACATCAAAGTTAGATTCTTAATGTTCATTGTATCATTGAAAAGAATTACATCGTTTTAAATTTTAATATTTAAATAGCCAATCAATATTAATACTTCTTGTAAAAACAGTGGTAATTAGATGTAAAGCATGTTTTCTTCCTTGGAGTTGCTTAACATGTATTCAATAAACAATAAAGGATACACTGTATATCTAAACTTTAATTTCTAATTTTACATTTTAAAATATTAGTATCAAGTAATAACAAATTTGATATTAACAATAATATATTTCTGATATAAAAGTATGTGTGTTCTCAGCCCTCTGCCTTGCCCAAGGCAGTCTCCCTTCTCAAGGGCAGCCTGAATCTAATGAGTACTTGATATGAGACTCAAGCCTCTCTATGCAATATGGCAAAACTAAAAGATTATCCCAACTTCAAGGCCCCTAGTGAGTCTGGTGAAGACCATTGCCTTGTCACCAACTCCTTCCTCTATTCACTACCACTTCCTTCATTTCCACATAGTACAAGTGTGGATCCTAATGACTTACAGCAGGGAATTCACTTTCAATTTATGAAAATCATAAAGTTTGGGTTGAATTGAGTCTAGCCTGTTGAATAAACCACCATAGAGTGAGAACCTCTTTTCCTTATCTATTATTTTATAGAGCTGAAATCAATTTTAGGGTTAACTCTCTCTCTCTCTCTCTCTCTCTCTCTCTCTCTCTCTATATATATATATATATATTTTTTTTTTTTTAAATATGATATAAGAATGTAAAGTAGATGTTTTATTCATTCATTAAAAACTTAATATCTATTATGTTTCAGCATGTCTGCTTAGTGCTGGATTTAACAGAATAAATAATAAGTGGCCTCTTTCTTGAAAGAATATGCCATCAACAATGGTCAGCTGACATAGAGGAAACTGCAATAAGCCAAATATCCTATACTTCAGAGCAGTGTCATCCCCAGACCAGCAGTGCCAGCATTACCTGATAACATGTTTGCCAATGCAAATTCTCAGGCCCATCTCAAATAAATTTAATTAGAAACATTAGGGTGTAGTTTGTATTTGACCAACATGCCAAGTGATTCTAAAACTCACTAATGTTTGTTAACTAATTTTTTTTAAGTAATCATATTTTGAAAGCAGTAATTTAGTTGCAATTTTTCTTTATGAAGGTAAAAACAAATTTGGACTAAATCCATTCTATATTTCTATAATATATAACTATATTCTAAAAGGAAATTGGACAAATAATACAATGTAATCACTTAATAAAACTCCCTACCTTTTAAAAAAGATTTTTAAATTTAATTTTATAGAAAGATTTTTATAAAATTTCTAATAAATTGTAAACACAAAAAGCAAATAAAAAGCAAATTAAACTAAGAGAACAACAAAAAATCCTTTTTTTTGTTGATATCATCTTAACCCAGTTTTTTGCCATAAGGTTCTCTCCACTCACGAAATACAAGTAGATATAAAGATGAACATAAACTGCTCTATACCTGTTGCCCTAGCATCCTACCCACCCTTTTCAATCTTTTCACTGTTGAGTTAGCCAGTATATTTAGACTAACTTTATAAGACATGGGTTCATTGACTTCAATTATAGCACCTGGAATTCACCTTAGTTCAACTGTACCATTATTAGGAAATAATAACTTATATTGTATGGATGACTAAAGATTAAGTGGAAACAATAGTTTTCCTAATTTATTTTGTAGCTTTTATTTCTTTGGCAAGTCCTGATTCAAGTGACTGTGGAAACCCTACAAATCCTACTCTATTAATACTTAATTTGAAATGACTCTTTTTATTACAAATAGTATGGCCTTTGCAGATATAAGGAACCCAGTATGGCACAGATTATTGACAATAATGAGTCTTCCATGTGCTCTGTTCTCCTAACCCAGCAACTCTTTAATGCCCTATATTGTAGGTATCAACATATAGAAAGCATTGAAATTCCTCAGTTATCAGATGGATGGTTAATCTAGATTGTTACCAGATTTATGTAAAATTTTAGGAGAAATATATGTCTTTGCTTGGTTAAGCCACTGAGATTTAGGATCTCTTCATTTCTACAGCATAAATTAATATCTTCTCTAATCAGTCTAAGTATCCCTTAGTAATCATATTTTATCAATCATAATTAGTAGGAAATAGAACTTGCTTTTAATTTTTAAATTTTATTATTTATTTTAAAATATTTTATTTCTTTATCTTTAGAGAGAAGAAAAGGGAGGGAGAAAAAGGATGAGAAATATCAATGTATGGTTGGTTGTCTTTCATCTGCCTCCAGCTAGGGAGGTGACTGGAGACCTGACTTGCAACCTGGTTATGTGCCCTGGCTGGGAATTGAACCAACCTTTGATCCACAGGCCAGCACCTATGCATTGAGCCACCATCCAGGGCCTTAGTTTTTTTAAAATAGGTAATGTTTAAAAGTCTCATAATCTAGACCCACATTTTCCTTAAAACTCTATTGATTTGAGCTGTATTAAACATGAATGTGCTCTCTTCATGAATGTGGCAAGGTTTGCTGTAAAGTGACTCTGTTGGGCCTTAAGTGGCAGAAATGCCTCATGTCAGAATCTATAGAGTGCTCAAACACTTTAGGGATGACTTGTTCAGTCTCATGCATTGATACTAGGATATAGGTCACACAGAAGTAGATAAACATTTATGTAACTCTTATTTTCATCATGAAAAATGTTATGGACTAATAGTCATTTCAAAATGAATATGTTTAAGGCCTGTCTTTCTATTGACTGACTTTGGAGTGAGGACTTATAAAGTAGTAACAAAAGTTAGACCATAGGGTGAGGCCTTAATCTAACAGGACTGATGCCTTTAAAAGAAGAGAAAGAAACACCAGAAATTGCTTCCTGTCTGAGTTCGCACAAGAAGAATTTTGATAACCATTTTCTTATCAAGATCGATTTTTGGTCATTTGTACTATCTGTGTCTCTTTAAAAATATGTTGGCTTGCAGACGATGAAAAATGATAACAATTCACTTATAATTTTTTTGTTGTTTTCCTAAGGATTTTTTAATTTCCTTTGAGGTAAGATGAGGACCATTGCTTGAAATAGATATTAATTTAGAATCTTTGCATTCCTGGTACCTGGTACAGGGCTCTGATTGTGCACAAACTTCTCATACACTCTGAGAATACATGGAGCATGGAGCACTCTGAGGTATTTTGGGTTCCTGACACAGTTGGTATACTTTTATCCTGAAATAATCCATCTTGAAAATACAATTTGGAATCTTATATAAGGCACCTACAAATTTTCATGGACAAGGAAGGTCCTTGTATAGTTTTATTTTCATTAAAATAACCACTAAATATGATAAATGCAGTATGATCAAGACATCATGATTATTATTTATTAATTCAAAAAGATATTTTTAAATTGCTGTACTTGCTTCAGTAGCACATATACTAAAATTGGAACGATACAGAGATTAGCATGGCCCCTGCACAGGGATGCCATGCAAATTTGTGAAGCATTCCATATATTTTTTTAAAAACTAAAATAATAAAATAAATAAATAAATTGCTAGAGTGTTTTATGAATATAGCAGTAAAAGAAAATAGGCAGAAAGAAAAAATTGATTCCCAGACCTCATATTTTAGTGGAGAGTGATCAACAGCAAAATGAAAATATATATATAATAGTAAAATCTATAAATCCATAAATAAATGACATATCACTCTATAAAAACAGAGTGCTACATGCCATTTTTTAGAAAGACAAAATACCAAAACTGATAGGTTTAGCAGGATCAATATAATGGCTGATTTTAATTATATATCAATATCCCTTTTAAATGAGACTTTTGAAGTAGGTTAACTTGTATGTTACTCAAAATACCCTTTTCTGTTGAGTTCTTCTCCCCTGGTTGAGGCTCATGTAGCCTCCCTCTTTCTTTTTTCAAATCCTTACTGGATAATATGTTACTTATTTATTTATTTATTTTTATTTGAGAGAAAGCGAGAGGGGGAAGAAGAAAGAAGGAGAGAGGGAGGTAGAGAGAGAGAAATGAATATGAGAGAGAAACATCAATCTAATTGGTTGCCTGCTACACACACCCAGCTGGGGATCAAACCTACAATCTAGTAATGTGCCCTGAAAGGGGAACAAACACACAACCATTTTGCATAAGGGATGGTGCTCCAACCAAGTGAGCCACCTGGCCAGGGCAAAGCCTTCTCTTTCTTAGCTAAAGACTATGAGGAACCTCCATTTTGACAAACTATCAATCAATTCTTGGAACCTTGTTTTATTTACACTCTTATAGAAAAATAAAATAAAGTTTTCCCTCTCCCTTTCCTTTCTTTAATGAAGTTTTTATAAAGTCTTGTTTTAAATTTGAAACCTGTGTTTTCATTGGGCACTTCCACCTTATCAATATAAATGGGCACATCAATAAATTATTCCAGGTACTTAAAACATGATTTATTCAGCATGAGGAGGTATGCCATTTACTCAGGTCTCGGACCATCAATATTTGCAGCACAGGGACAAAATACAAGGTGTGAAAAGGCTAAATTGATAGAGCACCACATTATTCCTCTTGCTTTTGACAACCCCTTCAAAACACACACACTTCTTTTCCTTTCTTCTATCTCTCTTCTCTGCCTCAGAGACCATGACTGGCTTATAAACCAACAAGGCTTGCTAAAATAATCCTGGGAAAATATTGTTCTGATGGTTACTGTTACCACAATCAAAAGGAATGGCCTCCAGCTATGAGTTTCATTTAAAGCCAAAACTTGCTGCCTAAATTAAACACCACAAGAGTAGCTACTTAGCAGTTCCTTATCCTGTCAAAGCTGACTCTGCTTCAATAAGAAAGCTATTTCATCTTCAGATGCTCTACTGTACATCCACTGAATAAATCATTTAATCTCTATTTGAGCCACTTCAATTTCTTTTGAAACTTCATGATTATAGTGTTTAGGACATAGACACTAAAATTTTCACTGGGGCTTGAAGGAAAACGATAAACATGTTATGCAATGATATCATTTAATGTGTATTCTTATTTTTACAAATTTTTCTAAATTGGCTGAAGATTAAAACAAAATTTAAAGGCATGACTCTAACATACCTATAGAGGTATTTGTGGAATTCTGATTCCTGGTAAGAGCAGGAATTCTCTATTGATTTATACATTGCTTTATAGGTATTATGGTGATTGATTCCTCAAAGATGTAATATTCCCTGTTAATAGATACAGACCCAATATTCCTGGAAAACATATCAATGTTATTAAATAAAGGTACATATTTTATTGGAGCATAATGATATAACCATTGAGATGATAACTGAGGAAGAAGTTTTTAGCACTTTTAAGTCCAACCATGGAGCATTCTTTTTCAGTAGGTAGTGTAATGATCAGCTGTGGTTTCCATTGTGGAACTAAAATGTGACAGGGAGTGGATATTTCAGAAAGATTTAGAAAGTTAATTTCAGCATTAAAGTATGTACATTAGATAGAGATTTTAAATATCTTCATTTTGGGTACAATTATCTTAGAAACAATGTTGGAATGTCCAATTTAATATTTCTGTGAGTGTATGTGTGCTCCTACATCTGTTTTATGTATTGCATTTACTCTTTAAGTTTATCTCTGGCTCCATTTATAGAATTGTGAATCTGTGAACAGAGCATCAGAACAGAACAAATAGTGCCATTTCAATGTGCTTCTAAAGGAGGAGCCAGGAACATGTCATTTAAAACTACAAATGTGCTTGATGTAGTTTTGTTTTTGCAGAAAAAGATACATGGCAAGGAGGAAGAAAGGGAGGGAGAGGAAAGAAGAAAGGATGAAAGGAGGAAAAAAGTGACACTTTGTAAGGGATATAAACTGTATATTACTAGAATTTTATAGCCTTGTCATATATTTTATTTGACCATTGTGTGATGTCCAGATGAAGTTTTAAGATCAGTAAGATTAGGAATATACCCTGTTTCCCACAACACAACAACTTGGCAATGCATATACATGCAGCATATTTAAGATTCAGCACTGAAGAAAGGTCTTTAAGATAAAGGGACTAAGAAAAAACACCCAACTCATAGACACAGACAGCAGACAACAATACATTGATTACCAGAGGGAAAGGGGTGTGAGGCGGAGGTTGAAGAAGGTAAGAGGGTGATAAATGGTAACGAAAGGAGACAACTTTGGGTGGTGAACACATACAAAGATCAATAGTGTATTATAGAATTGTACAATTAACATATATAATTTTAACAATACATTGAATAAAACTTTTTGAAGTCTTTTAAAATACAGTGTTCTAAAAAATTACACTATTAAGAAAAACTGTACCAGAACTAAATTGGTCCGAATTGAAAATATTAACTCAGTAAAAATGGAGTTTGTGCTTAAACTCAAGCTCTGATAAGCTAGAAAAATAAGACTGAATGAAAATGAAAATGGACAAGGGATTTGTAAATGTCTCCATAAAAATTATTCAAGACATGTTTTTCATTAAGAGTGAAATAATTGCAATGGTATTTCCCAAATTGACAAGAGTAATAAAATACCCTGATCAGCATGGCTCAGTTGGTTGGGCTTCATTCCATGAAACCAAAAGTTGCAGGATATCCTGTTAGAGCACGTGCCTGGGTTGCGGTCCTATTCCCTGGTTAGGGGCATGTAAGAGGCAATTCATCTGTTTTTCTCACCATTGATGCATCTCCCCCTTTCTTTTCCCTTACTTTTCCCTCTCTGTAATAGAAGTAAGTCAAACAAAGCTCTGTCTGGTGTAGCTCAGTGGATTGAGCATCAGCCTGCAAACGCAAGTGTTGTTGGTTCTATTCCCAGTCAGGGCACATACCCAGGTTGCAAGCCAGGTCTCCAGCCAGGTCTGTAGCAGGAGGCAGGTGAAACATACATTGATGTTTCTCTTCCTTTCTTCCTCCCTTCCCTTCTTTCTCTTTAAAAATAATGAATAAAATCTTTTTAAAAATAAGAGAAATATCTTTAAAAAGTAATAAAAAATAGGAATGACTCACAAAATAAATAAGATGAAACTGTTCTAGCTTGACTCAGAGTTGCACTCTTGGCATGAAGTATAGCAAAATACAGCTAAATATATGCCTGTTAGAGAAAAAAAAATCAGCAACTAGTATTATTTCTTTGGGGGAAGTAGGTGATACAGAAAGAATGACCATCTGGGAGTCACATCTCTGTAAAGAGACATTTATCTGTGGAACAGAAGGACTTCATCACTTCAATCTGGTTACTATATTTGTAGAAAAAGCACCATTTAAAAACTTAGACAGCTTTCCTAATTCATGGATCTTTTTTACTTAAGAAAAATACTGATTGTTAATATGCTACTCTAAAAATTTGCTGTATCCTATGTGTCTTATGTTCATCTACACTATGAACTGGCTTGATTAGATGTCAATAGATTCATCTTGGAAGAGAGAAGCTATTGAAGGGATAAATATATTACCACAGCATTATTTCTCTTCTTGTTCATATTACATACACTACATTACACCTATCTCCTTTTCTCACAATACCCCACAATAGTTATTTTCCTTCTCTATCTTTCCTGCAACCATATGGTCCTACTATTGCTTGCAAATGTTTTCAATATGTTCCTGCTCATCTTCTGAAGTGGAAGATGGTTAGTCTTGGTTCTACATTATTCAGTACATCTCGGGAACACAGGTTAACCTTAACAACTAATTTTCCCATGAGGTGTGAAAAATTGAATAAGCAAATATTGTGGAAGAAAGCTTCCATCAGTTAAACTTTTGGGTTTTAATCTAAGAAAAAGTTAAGTTTAAAAAGTGCATTTTGTAATATAAATCCATAGTCAAAAGGCAGTATTGTATTAGTGTAAATATAGATCAGTGGAATGGAGAGCAAACACAGATCCACATAAATATTGTCAACATTTTTTTTTTTTTTTTGACAAAGGTCAAAGGCAATTCAATGAAGAAAGAACAATTTTTTTTAGCAAATGGTATTGGAACAATGGGATATTATGTGCAGGATAATGAAACAAATCTGGGTCTCTTAAGTCACCTTCATTATTACCTTCCCATACAAAGGAATGACACATAAACCAATTGATGAAGATCTGGGAATCCTTGATTATATTATTTTGATTTAGCCTACAGTGATTTGTAAGTTTCTCTGTTATCTAGCTTTAGATATCTTTAACAATGAGTCTCCTCTCAGAGAGAGAGAAACCAGGGGTTAAAGTCAATCTTAATATGCTTGCTCTGTTTTGAATTGGCATTAACATTAAGAACCAATTTATCTTGTGGGTTTCTAGCCAGCTAACCTAAAAGGAAAGTGGATCAGAAAGAAAGCTGTGGGCAGAGAATAGGAGCCATATAATGGGAGAAAAACAACAGTTAAATAAAGATTGTTACTTTCAAGTAACAATGTGGGAGAAACTAATAAAGGTTTAAATTTTTACAGATTTCACTAGCTTTGTCCAAGCTAAATTTTAAAGATGTGATATCATGTCACCCAAGAAAGATTTGAGGCTGTGAAACAAATTAAAAGTTTATTTGGAGTGGTAACTGATTTGAATCTGAGAGATGTGGATTAAAGTAGCAACCCAAACTATGCTCTGAAGAGAACAAAGGACAAGGTTTATGAAGGCAACAACCACACAACCCAAACTGAATCATTTCATGCAGATGAAGGATTGTTGGCTTTGTTAACAGGGATTGGTTAGTTCTAAGATGCAGATGAGGGAGAAAAGAACTATAGGGAAGAGAGGTCTGTATTTGTCTGTGTGGTAGTTACTGCTCTAGGATGTGTACCGCTGGGCCTTCAGCTGAGTTTAGCAGTCCTTTAGCTACTGAACAGCAGCTTTGAGAACAGCAGGAGATGGGCACAGGCTGCACTTGCCTAATAGCCCCGATTCTATTTTAAGTGACTCCCTTAGCAGTTATCAGATGTTCTCCAAAATTATTTTTGAACTTCCTTGTACCAAATTTGAAAAAGTTGAGATCACTAGATGTTCGGAAATTTGCTCCTGTTTAATTTGAACATGTCTTAGGTGAATGATTTTATGTATGTTGAAAGCTCCCCCAAATGGCTACTCTACTTTTAAATTATCTTTGGTAAACTTAGATTTTGAAAAAATAGAAATTAGAATTGAAATGTAAATATATTCTTTTAAAAAGCTAGAATTTGACCTGGAAGAGATACAGACTTAAAGTGAGAAAGAAATCATGAGAAGATGCCAATGGTTGATCAGATATGTTGCTGCTGCACTTCGGGGCCCATGTAGCTCTCGTGATTGGCTGTCTGCCATTGCAGACACAACAGATCCAGTGCATGGGGAAAAAAAGAACATTTTCATATATTTTAAATGAAAGACCTAGGCCAAAGTTTGTCCTACAAAGACCTCCCAACGAATCAGGGGAAAACGTTACATTGAGAGTATAGGTGGTGTCTCAGGATTGGATAGTTAGTGAATAATATTTATAGGGTTTTAGGTCTGAGCTAGAATGGATCTTTCTAGACATTGAGTTGACTTAGAAGGGAAAGATCTGTGCTATAACTAGTTGATATTGTTCTACTCAGAATAAAGAGGCTTGAATGAGCCCTAAGAAGTTGGTGTTTGAAACCAAATTGTTTGATAGGTAATATATTGTCCTGATAGATTTTTTGTGTGTGTGAAGAAGCACACTATTTGTCCAGGTAAACTGGCTTTTAGTAATTTCCTAAACAGTTAAGCCTTGTCAGTGCAGGTGGTCTGAATTTCCAGTCTTTTTTTTTTTTTAAAGATTTTATTTATTATTTTTAATAATAGAGAGGGGATGGGAAAGAGGCAGAGAGGGAGAGAAACATCAATGTATGGTTGCTTTTCACCTGCCTCCAGCTGCAGAGCTGGCTGGAGACCTGGCTTGCAACCTGGTTATCTGCCCTGGCTGGGAATCGAACCAGCAACTTTTGGGTTCACAGGCTGGCACCTTATCCACTGTGCCACCAACCAGGGCCTGAGTTTCCAGTCTTAATTGTTAAAATTAAGCTATGTAAAGAAGGGGATCTTGATGCTCATATTTATTGGGGGAAAGAAGCCAAATCAAAGGAAAACCGTATGAGGTCTGTCCCGAAAGTATCAGCAGCACAAACTGTTTTAATTATATTGCCATTGGGTTGACACTTTCAGAACAGACTTTGTATACTTTGAAGCCTACATTCACAATCCAGTTTTCTGCTTTCTGAGTATCTAACATCAACAGGTTCATTAACCTTTTGAGGTGATACATAGATATATCAACTCAAATATATTGATTTTAAATTAATAGTAATTTAACTGTGCATTTAAATACTCTAAACCAGTACCTGTCATATAGAAGTTGTACATTAACCCATTCCTGGGACTTACAGTTAAGGTGGCAGCATAAGTAAACATGGCTCACCTCCTTGCACAACCAATCCAAAGTACAACTAAAATATAGAGCAAGCATTACTCAGAGCCAACAGAAATCAAGTTGGATAGAAGTCTCAAAACTACAAAATTGCAGAAACCACATCTGTACAGACCGGTAGGAGAGGTAGAGATGCAGAACAGGCTGGTCTCACATCCACGTGCAATGGATAAAAATTCTGAAGGGATTTCTCAGGAGCAAGGAGGCCCAGCCCCACACCAGGCCCCCTGGCCTGGGGTTCCAGTGCCAGGAAGATAAGCCTCCCACAACTTCTGGCTGCAAAAACCAATGGGGATTGAATCAGTGGAAGAAACTGCTGAAGCCATAAGCACTTCCCCTTAAAGGATCCACACACAGATTTACTCAGATTCATTTCCTCTGAACTCTAGCACTGGGGTAGCAGCTTGAAAGGCACCAGTGCCACACAGGGAGGAACTGAAGTGTCTGGCATCAAGGAGAGAGCTAGGGAACAGCTTTCTCAAATATAGAAGGCCATTGTCCCTTTTCTGAACCCTCCCCTGATACAAACACAGGGCCAGCAGGCTGGTACCATATCTGAGAATCCATCATCCTGGATCACACTGTCCTACCCTGGATATTCCCTGAGAATCTGCCCCATCCAACTTATAAGTCCACTCAAACTTTTAACCATGACTTTTCCATTTGAATGGCTGATTTTGGCTCAGGCTTCACAACTTTCTAAATCCTATCAAACAAGAAAGTGCCAGCCTCAGTGAGTTCCCAGCCCTGTACCTCTTGCTAAGCATCCCCAGGTTCAATACTAGCAGCAGCCAACCTAGATTCACAGATTGACTTTGCCTTAGCATGTTCAAGCCAGCACAAGGAGCAGCCATCCCAGAATGCTTTACATATAGTTCAGACAGGATGGCCCCTGAAAGAACAAAAATATAGAGATAGGGGTTGACTGTGGCCTGTAGCCTGTCCACCTGGGAAAACTGAGAGGCTGTGCACCTAGTGGACAGCTACAGATGACTTCGGAGCACCAACACTCTGCCTCTACATGGTGGGTGGTGGGTGGTAGGTGGTGGGCAGTGGTCACAGGTAGTCCTTGCAGATGATTGGCCTGGGTAAATCCCTCCCATTGATCTGCTGATAGCAATCAAGACTAAACTACTAGTGGAGGTCCATTCAGACCACATGAACCACACACCTCAAGTACCCAGTTTGGGTGATAGGAAAGGCTGTCCCACTGGACCCTACAGAACACCTACTACATTAGGTTGCACTACCAATATAGGGAGTCCTAGCAGCTCTATCTAATACATAGAAACAAACATGAAGAAGATGCCAAAATGAGAAGATAAAAATATGGCCCAAAAGAAAGAACAAACCAAAATTCCAGAAAAAGAACTAAATAAAATGGAGACGAGCAATCTATCTGATGCAGAGCTCAAAACACTGGGTATAAGGATGCTCAAGGAATGTAGTGAGGACTCAACAGCATAAAAAAGATCCAGTCAGAAATAAAAAATATATTAATTAAAATAAAAAACAACTTACAGGAAAACAACAATAAAGTGGATGAAGTTGAGAATTGAATCTATGACTTGGAACATAAGGAAGCAAAAACAACCAATCAGAACAAGGAGAGAAAAAAAAAAATCCAAGAAAAAGAGAATAGTATAAGCAGCCTCTAAGACAACTTCAAGAGTTCCAAAATTCACATCATAGGGGTTCCAGAAGGAAAAGAGAAAAAGAAAGAAATTGGAACTCTATTTTTAAAAATAATGAAAAAAAAATGTCTATTTCTGTGAAGGAAATAGAAGTCCAGGAAGCAGAGTCCCAAACAAGGTGGATGCAAAGAAGCTCACTTCAAGACACATCATAATTAAAATGACAAAGGTTAAAGATAAGATAGAATCTTAAAAGCAGCAAGAGAAAATCAATTACCTACAGGAGAGTTCCCATAAGATTGTAAGCTGATTTCTCAAAAGAAATTTTATAGGCTAAAAAGGATTGGCAAGAAATATACAAAGTCATCAAATGCAGGGACCTACAGCCAAGATTGCTCTACCCAGCAAAGAATCAAAAGGCAGGTAAACAGCTTCCCAGGCAAGGAAAAATCTAAAGGAGTTCATCATCACCAAATCATTATTATATGAAATTTTAAAGGGACTTATTTAAGAAAAGAAGATCAAAACTATGAACAGTAAGTATGTATCTACCAACCATTGACTCTAAAAAAAGCAACTAAGCAAACAAAGAGATAGGATTATGAATATGGAGAGCATTTTGATACATGTCATGTGGGAGGGGGCTGTGGAGGAGTGGGTGAAGAGGTGCTGGGATTAAGAAGTATAAATTGGTAGTTACAGAATAGCCATGGGGATATAAAGTACAATATAGGAAATGGAGTAGCCAAAGAACTTACGTGCATAACCCATGATCGCAAACAATGGTGTGGGAATTGACTGAGGGAGTGGGGATGCTGAGTGGAGCGGGGTAAAGGAGGAAAAGTTGGGACAACTGTAATAGCATAATCAATAAAATATAATTAAAAAAAAGCAAATTCCTTCTTCCTTAAGAGTATTAAAATGATAAGGTTAATAATGAAAATAGTTTAATTTGATTAAATTATTCCAGTCTTTGACTGTAAGGGTTAAAAATACCTTTTTTTAATGTTCACATAGTAAACTTACTTATGCACACATTTGTGATATGAATTAAGTTGTATTTAGCAATTGTTACCAGTGAGGAAAGTTATTAGTTGTAAATCTTAGAATGTTCAAAGAACATAGATATGACAATTTTCTCAGTTAAATCTTAAGTTACCTATCATAAAATTTATTTTATAAATTTATGGTTTGATGAATTTCTGAAAAATTATACACTTGTTCAATCTTTACCATGTGTGAATTTTAGAATACTTTAATGATAAAATACAGGTTTACACATTTTTGGAAAGGTATTGCATAGATACTTATTACATAAGTACTTCCCATTTCAGCACATGAAGAAGCAAAAAATATTAGTGTGCTTTATTATTAGTGATGCTAAATATCATTGGTTAATGTGGTATATATCATGTGTCTCTTTCAAAAATAGCTTTCCCCTTGTGATAAATAATACACAAATTGATACTTTGAAAAAATGTGATAACCTATTTCACAACTAGCTTTAACCAATAATTTCACACAAACTCATGCTATTTGCCTGAATCAGTTATTCTATTAAGGTCTTCAAATGGATGATTTTTCTGGTTAGGCCAGTCTACTTTCCTTTCTCCTCTCCTTCCTTGCTCCATCCTTTTCCTTCTTTCCCTCCCTCCCTCTCTCCATAGCTTTTTTGAAATATCATTATGCATCTATAAATTTTCATTTTTTCTTTATAAATTTACTTACTAGGAAGCTCTTCAGTTTAGATCTAAATGTACTTTTTATTTTTCCTTGGTGTGTTTCACTTCCAGTTCTTTTTAATGAACAGAGCTAGAAAGTATATAGTATTTGTGTATAGATACATGATATTACATATATGAAAAAAATATATAATTAATATGTAAAATAAATAATATAAATATATACATTTATATATGAATGCATAGCTTGTTGAGCATAGGAAGCCTAGCCTCTTCTCTAAAATGTGTTTCAGTTTTTAATTGCATCAGGAAATAATGAAACATAACATTGCCTCAAAAACTTTCCAAGAATGTTCATACCTAATAGACAAAAATAATGTTTAGCATGGTTTTGATTTTCACTTATTTGAGGATATTTCATATGTTTAAGACCTATTTGTGCACATATTTTTTTCAAAATAAGTTTTTTCCATTGTTTCTAGCAGATGCTTGATCTTCTATAACTTTAGAGTTACTTATAAGGAGAAGATTAGCCTTTGTTCTATCTTATATATATAATACAACTACTTTCTATTAATTTATCATTTATCTTTAATCTTGCAGTGGTTATCAGTGATTACAAGCTCTGTTTGGAAAAGTCCAGCCATTGTTACTATAACAAGATGGTTTGTATGTCATCAATGTAAGCTGGCAGCCTAGGAGAGTGGGCTGGAATGTGCATGCTTGAACAATGATGACTTCACTGTACTAGTCTTTGGGGGCAGTAGACACCACTGAGTTGAGGTCAAATCTCATGCAGAGTTGTTGGTGCAACATCAAATCACTCTGATGCCTCAGTTCAAATTTGGCATCCCGCAACTTCTGGTTTTCCCAAAACTAAAATCATATTTGAAAAGGAAAAGATTTCAGACTGTCAATGAGATTCAGGAAATATGACAGGGCACTTGATGGTGATTTCAACAAAGGATTTTGCCATGTTTTGAACAGTGGTAGAACAGTGGTAGAGAT
>PVIW01002056.1:162645-243719 GCA_004026585.1 Noctilio leporinus
TTTTTTTTTTTTTTTTTTTTTTTTTTTTTTTTTTTTTTTTTTTTAATTTTATTGTTGTTGTATTACATCCATCCCCTTTTTGCTCCCCTATGTCCCCCCACCCTAACATTTTTTATATCTGTATTTGCTATTTGCATATCTTCTATGGGTGTAGTGTCTTCCTTACTGTTGAATCTGAAAGTTCGTTTTATGTGCAATTTAAAGAACAATATATGAGACAAAACAGAGTTTGTCTCATATGGACAAAGTAGAGACTGATGGTTGAGAGGGCAAGGGTGCTGAGGTACTGGGTGAAAATTTGAAGGGATCAAGAATACAGATTGGTAGTTACAAAATAGTCATGGGGATATAAATCACAGAGTAAGGAATGTAGTCAATAATATTGTAATAAATATATATGGTGTCAGTTGGATACTAGAAATATCAGGGGGAACATTTGTAAAAAAAAAAAATATATATATATATATATATATATATATATAGTTGTCTAACTATTATGCTATACATCTGAAACTAATAAAAAATAATATTGAATGTAAATTATAATTGAAAAAAATTTAAATATGTTTGACATTAAAAAATTAGTTCAGTCTTGGCTGGTATGGCTTGCTTAGAGCATCATCCCATACACCAAAAGGTTGGGAGTTCCATTCTTGGTTGGGGCATGTATGGCAGGTAACCAATCAATGTTTCTTTTTCACATCGATATTCTCTCTCTCTCTTCCTCTTTCGCAAAAATCAATAAATGTTAAAAAAAAAGTTTATTGTATATTTTGAATACATGCTTTTGTTTAGAATTTTAATAAAAAATAACAAAGTGGACAAAATATTGTTGCATTTGAAAATAATAAACATTAAAAATTCAAGTTTTTATTAGGTTAGAAACTAGTTTCAAAACTTGGCCCTCTATGTGTATGCTTTTGATACCTGGATATTTCTAGATAATAAGCTTAGGGAGAAATTGTATTTAGAAAGAAATATAATTAATAAAATTCAATATTATTATTTAATTATTAATATTGATTACATTTGATTTATTAAATATAATTTTTGCAAACCAAAGCCAAATTAAATTAAATTAATATTTAACATCCTATTTACATGAACACATTTTTTTAATCTTTAAAAAAAAATGAACACAACTTTGGTTCCTGCTTCTTTTTTTTGGAGGGGTGCTAAAATTGACATTTCATTTGTGCACTTTTTAAAGGAATGTTGTATATTAAACCAAAATATTTTATTCATTTTTATAACCTCAACAGTCCAGAAAACTAAATTACCTAGTAGAAAATATGTATAATTATAAGAAAGGTGGTGGTTCAAATTATTGACTCTGTACTTAATAGTTAAAAGACAATAAAAATGAGATGAATGTAATATAACAATAAAAAATAAATTAAAAAAAGCAATAGATAATTCATCTTTTCTGCTTCTTAGTTTCCTCATTTTTTTCAATGAATACAATGCATTGTTTAAAATACAAAATGAGCCCTGGCTGGCGGAACAGTGGGTAAGGCACTGGCCTGTGAACCCAAAAATCACTGGTTTGATTCCCAACCAGGGCACATAACCAGGTTGCAAACCAGATCTCCAGCCATGTCCATGGCTGGAGGCAGGTGAAAGGCAACCATACATTGATGTCTCTTTCCCTCTATGCCTCTCTCTTTCCCTCTCTTTAAAAATAATTAATAAAATATTTTAAAAATAAAATAAAATACAAAATAAAAAACATAAAAATAATACAAATTTAGATTTTTATTTTATCTTCTTGACAAGTTAATAATATTTTAATACTTATAACTGTTACAGAGTGGGAGAAAGCCAAAATGCCCCACTCATCAGTTTAAAGATGGAGGGTGGGATGAGGCTTGATGGACTAGCCTTTGTCCTTTTTGTACCAAGAAAATAGGAGGGGCTTTACCCATAGTATTGTAATGAAAAGGCTTACAGTGATGTGCAAAATTCTGTCAGTGGTCAGAACTGTTTACTGTACACATTATGATGTCAAAGGGTGGCAGTCATTGAGCGAGGCTCTGGCTCTCTCTTTTTCTCTCCTGGAGGACCTGCAGACCTGTGGTCTGAGAAACAAGACAGAACTCAATGGTTTGGGAGAGGCGCAGGGGGTTAGGAAACATGCAGCTTCCACAGGGGTAGGGAATTACCTGTGGTGTAAGAGTTGGGGAGTATGCGCAAGAGCCTCCCCTAATTGGGTACAGCAGCTGCTGGCAACTTTAAATTTATAACTGGAATGCTAAGCTGTGAACTATTGTGTTTCTGAAAGCTGGTACCTTTTGCATGTCTGTTTTAAAACTAGGCTGATCAGGCAGGACTATAAATTTTGGGTATTCTTAACAACAAAATTGAACCTTTAATATAAGTTTGTATAAACTTCAAATAAACAAAATATCTTTCCTTTTCACAAAACTCTGTTATTAAAAGTTTTTATTTTTGTCAATGGGCAAAAATGGCCCATTAAAAACTGAGGATCCCCCCAAGGGTCCTGTCACATACTACAGGACTATAATATGACTTTACAAACAGCAGGGAATTTTTAAGAGTTATTTGCAGATGATATGATAGTGTACATACAAACCCAATAGGCTCTACCAAAAACTTAACTTGACCTAATAAGCAAATTTAGCAAAATAGCTGGATATAAAGTCAATATCCAGAAATCAAAATCATTTTTGTATACCAATGATGAAACATCAGAAATAGAAGGGAGAAAACAAATCCCATTCACCATAGCAACAAGAAAAATAAAGTACTTAGGAATAAACTTAACCAAGGAGGTAAAAGACCTGTACTCAGAAAACTACAGAACATTGAAGAAAGAAATTAAGTAAGAACAAATAAATGAAAACATATACCATGTTCACAGATGAGAAGAATTAACATCATTAAAATGTCCATATTACCCAAAGCAATCTACAGATTCAATGCAATCCCAATTAAAATACCAATGACAGACTTGACAGAAATAGAAAAATTACTTCAAAAATTTATATGGAGCCAAAAATGCCCACAAATAGCCACAGCAATCTTGAGAAAGAAGAACAAGGTAGGAGGAATCACAATACCAGACATCAAACAATACTACAAGGCTATGGTAATCAAAACTGTCTGGTACTGGCGTAAGACTAGACATATAGATCAATGGAACAGAATAGAGAGCCCAGAAATAAACCCAGGACTCTATGGTCAATTAATATTCAACAAAGGGGGAAGGAACATAAAATGGAGTGAAAACAGTCTCTTCAACAAGTGGTATTGAGAGAACTGGGCCACAACATGCAAAAAGATAAAACCAGGCCACCAACTTACACCATACACCAGAATAAACTCAAGGTGGATAAAGGATTTAAACATAAGCAGTGACACCATAAAGGTTCTGGAGAAAAATATAGGCAGTAAACTTTTTGATATCCTACACTGAAATATGTTTACTGGTACTTCACCAAGGTCAAAGGAAATAAAAGAACAAATAAACAAATGGGACTATATCAAATTGAAAACTTTCTGTTCAGCTAAAGAAAACACCAACAAAATTCAAATGGAACCAACTGTATGGGAAAACATAATTGCCAATGATACCTCAGACAAGGGTTTGATCTCCAAAAAATATTAAGAAACAATGCAACTCAACACCAGGGAGACAGACAGACCAATTAAAAAATGGGCAAAAGACCTGAACAGACAACTCTCTGAGGGAGACATACAAAGGACCCAGAGGCATATGAAAGAATGCTCAACATCACTAGCCATCAGAGAGATGCTAATTAAAACCACAATGAGGTGCCATCTCACACCTGTCAGAATGTCAATCGTTAACAAATCAACAAACAACAAGTGTTGGAAAGGATGTGGGGTAAAGGGAACCCTCGTGCACTGTTGGGAATGTAGGCTGGTGCAGCAGCTATGGAAAACAGTACAGAGTTTCCTTAACAAACTAAACATGGAACTGCCTTTTGATCCAGCAATTCCACTACTAGGAATATACTCAAAGAATCCTGAAACACCAAATCATAAGAATCTATGTACCCTCATGTTCATAGCAGTGCTATTTACAATAGCCAAGTGCTGGAAACACCTAAGTGCCCATTAGTGGATGATTGGATAAAAAAACTTCGGTACATTTCCATAATGGAATACTACACAGCAGAAAGAAAGAAGGAACTCCTAACCTTTGCAACAACATGGATGGAACTAGAAAGTATTATGCTAAGTGAAATAAGCCAGCCAGTGAAGGACAAATACCATATGATCTCACCCATTACAGGACACTAATGAACAAAACAAACAACAAGCAAAACAGAACCAGATACATGAATACAGTGAATAGGCCTTCAATGAGCAGGGGGAAAGTGGTTTGGGGAGGGAGGAGGAAGAGGCAAAGAAGGGGAGCAGTTTAGACAAGAACCTAGTATGGAAGAACCACGGACATGGAAAACATGTGGGATTGACTTTGTGAGGGAGTGGGGGAGTGGGGAAGGGGACAGAGGGGAGCAAAAAGGGCATGGATGTAATACAACAACAATAAAATTAAATTAAAAAAAGAAGAGTTTAGCAATTGAGTAAAAGAATATAAATGAAAGAAAACATTGTTTAGACGTGGTGTGATGAAGGTCAATTGCATACAGAAATCAGAAATCTAATATTTGTAGAATTTTTGGAAGATTTTTTCATGAAAATTTATAATATACTTATATTCTGTCTCTTCCAAAATAAAACAACTGTTATCTCTAACAAGTTGTGATTTGGCAAGTCCTGTATATATTCTCTTGGATTCAATGTCATTTCTCTAATTGGGTTATTAATACTTCACCTGTGTAACTGTTGTGACGATCAAAATAAATACAACAAGTAAAAACCCATTGTAAAACATAACAAAATTAACTAAGGAATTGATTTCAAGAGAGTGAAAGCTTTAGTCTGACTTGTTCAAGTAGAGAAATTGCTTTTCATGCAATAATTGAGACAATATTAGTTAGCTAAAATTCAATTCCTGCTCCTTTTATAGCAATTACACTTTTTTCAAACTATCATCTATTCAGATAAAGTTGATTTTAAGCACCAAGCCCTCAAGATATAAAGACTTATCATATGATAGAATATGTTTGGAATCTGTTTAAGAAGACTCACTTTTGGATTTGCTATGGTAGCATATATCTTTCAAATGACTACTGAGATTTTGTTTGCCTTTGTCAGATTCAGTCTGTCAACTTTATTTCATCTTTTGTTAACCAACTGTAATATTATACATTTCCTATTAAAACCAGGAGACAAAGCATCTAGGTTAACCTTTCTCATGATAACTTTTAAAAATTAGCTCACCCATGTGAAAGTTCTTCTAATATGTTAACAGCCATGCAATTAATTATTATTTTGGCCAATTGTCTCAGTGGATTGGAAGAACATACAGCTTTGTGTCTCTTTTAAGTGAGAGAGAACCCATTTATTTGTAATAGTATACTTAGGTGATTATTTGATTGATTCACTTTATTATTACCTTCAGAAAGTGACATTGACAATAGCAAATGCTTATGGCTGAGGTATATAAGCAGGTATGAGTAACATGTATCCATTCAGTCAAAAATAGAGTTCACTTTCACACAGTGTATAATGCAAATATCTTCACAGATGTATTATTATTTAAACACAGTGGAACTTTGCTATTTTATGCAAGCTACACTTTATGCAAAATTTCATTTCCAAAAGGTTTTACACACACACTCACCACACATACACAAACACACACACACACACACACACAAAGAGATGGCCATAAAATCAATTATGTTTCTTTAGATTCAGAAACGATGCTATATGTAGATGTATTCTTTATTAAAAATTTGTTCTTATAGTAGTTATAAACTAATATATCAAATGATAACACTACATGTTGGAAATACAGAATTACTTGAATGTGAGACACATACTCTCATAATCATAATATTTCAAAGTTTCAGATATTCAGAATCCAATCTCCTAATTTTTCACATGAGGAAACTGGAACTCAGTTTAATTATTTGTCCAATATTAATTATCTAATTGGTTATAAATATAAGACTAGATTTTAAACTCTACACCACTAGACTAATTATATTCTAATTATTTTATACCAAACTCCATTACAAAAAATTAAAAAATTGAAGTTATTTATAAATGGTTTGTTTGAAGTGAGCTGTTCTATTAGGTCCTGCATCTGCACAGCCCATATACTTTAGAGAAATTTTATCTACAACTCTATTTTGAGACTCCTCCTGTAGGAAATATATACCAATTGCCAGATGTAAACAGAATGCCTCAAAAAAATAGAATTTACCATTTATTACTTCAAGTTTTGTTAGAAAAGGAGGAGAGAAATAAGGGTTGCATGCCCATTTCTTACTACAGTAGATGTGATAAAAGGTTTACAAAACTGACTTTCTATAGTTTTTAAGTGCCTCATTTATTCAATAAATATTAATGGAGTACTCACATACAATAGGGCTTGTTTTAACCTTAGGAATAAACAATTAGAAAAATTCATGACTAATTGAATGTTACTGTACTTCCAGAAAAGGTCATTTGAAGAAAGTATATTGAGTCCATAAAGTAGCTAATTTCCAGAGTTTAGTGTGAAAAGTTTCTAGTTACAGTGGTCTTATCTTACCATATAGTTCTATAACATTCAAAGAGGGAGGCAGAGAAGATTTTATTTTACATCATAGTAGATATAGTCCTTCAAACACACTGGTATTCATAAATTTAATTATTCTACCAAAGGCCATGA
This sequence comes from Noctilio leporinus, assembly GCA_004026585.1. Lineage (NCBI taxonomy): Eukaryota > Metazoa > Chordata > Mammalia > Chiroptera > Noctilionidae > Noctilio > Noctilio leporinus. Next base: position 169,421 of record PVIW01002056.1, read on the forward strand.
AGATATATATTTTATTTATTTATTTTTAAAGAGTTTATTTATTATATTTTTAGAGAGAGGGGAAGGGAGAGAGGCAGAGAAGGAGACATCAATGTATGGTTGCCTTTCACCTGCCTCCAGCTATAGACCTGGCTGGAGACCTGGCTTGCAACCTGGTTATGTGCCCTTACTGGGGAATTGAACCAATGAACCTTGGGTTCACAGGCCAGTGCCTTGCCTTATCCACTGTGCCACCAGCCAGGGCTGAGATATATATATATTATATATATATATATATATATATATATATATATATATATATATTTGGTCTTTAGTGTCTATAAAGGTAATTCAGTCCTCCATACATCCCCTGGAGTAAAAACTTCTTAAGGTTATTTGGTTGGTTAAAGTGGAATTTAGATATTATGTTTTAAAGTTAAAATGTTAAGATTAATACTCTAAATATTGTGACCTTTGGCTTCTTATGATATTCTTATTAGGGATATCAGGGCCCAAAGTTTGAACCTTGCAAGTGCTTATAGGAGACAAGTTAGTGTACTAGAATTGAAAACTCTCAACTCTAGATTTACCATTTAGAAAATATTAAAAAGAAAACCTTGATACAGATAGATCATTGGATAGACCTGACACTATGCCAATATATATATAGCATTAGTTTATAGAATCAATTTTCAAAAATTTTGTTAAGGGATATTATAAATAACCAATTAGTTATATCGCCAGATATATGCTATTCAATTATATTCACATGACCTCTTAAATTGCTAAAATTTGAATCTTCAGTTGTAGTGGGCTTGAATATAAGGTCAAATTATCCTTGCAAATTTCACTAGTTGAGTGAAAATCTCAGGGTAAAAGAGACTACATAAGTTGACTTTTAGATACAGATGTGTTGAGAGTGATTATTGCTAAAGTGAATGTATAGCAAATATAACCAGGTGGTAAAATGTTTTCAGGCATATCTGTAAATTAAATTTCCTCATTTGAAAAATGATGGAAATAAGTATTTTCATGGAGTTGTGAGAACACAAATATAAGGCTTATGTTTCTAAAACCAAATATAATTTATGCAACAGATTAGCCCTTAATACATGATAGTTATTTTCTTTCCTTTTCATTTAAAAAGCTCATATGTAATTATCTGATTGTATGTATAAACTAAGATCCATTGTTTGCCATTTATTTCAGAAAACATTCGTGGAGTATATGAATATCTTTAATCAAGTAGGCTTACACAAAAATGGACCTTATTTTCAAGCCTGAAAGTGGTTATTAACAAACATAAGGAAGTATCAATCATTAAAACAGTCAGATAAGAGGAATTTAACTTGGACAAATTTATTGGGATTTCCTGAGTGGCCAGAGTTTCCTGATTGCTCTGAGACTTAACAGAGCTAAAGGTGGGGAGAAGTTTTTTTCTAATGTGGATTATCAAATAGTCCTTCTGGGTAAGGCAAAATAAATCTCGGACAGCAATTAATCTGGGTTTGGGGAAAAAAAAAATCCTTCTAGTCCTTCTGAATTTTGGTTAAAACAAAAACAGATGAGTGAATTTAATACCAAGGAGTGTATACATTTCTTTTGGGTTGTCTAATTTGTTAGTATATAATTGTTCATACTGGTCACTTGTGATTCTTTATATTTCTGTGGTATTGGTTGTAATTTCTTTCTCATTTCTGTTCTTATCTATTTAAGTGTCTCTTTCTCTTTCCCCTTTTCTCTGAATTTGGAGAAAGGTTTCTAAATTTTGTTATCTTTTCAATGAACCAGCTCTAAATTTTATTGATCACTTAAACTGTCTTTTCAGCTTCTAATTTATTTATTTCTGCCCTGATCTTTCCTATTTCATTTCTCCTACTAACTTTATGTTGTATTTGTTCTTTTTCTTTAGGTATAAAATTATAGTGTTTAAGATATTCTTATTTTTATTTATTAAAGTTATTTATGAGCTTTCTATTTAGAATCACTTTTGCTGCATCCCATAAATTTTGTTATGTTACACTTTAATTTTCATTTCTCTCTATTTTTGAATTCTTCTTTGATTTCATTGATGGCCCAGTGATTGATCCAGGACAATATTATTTTAATGAAGAATTCTACCAAATGTTAAAAGAAGAACAAAGTTGAAGGAATCACGCTACCTAATATGAAACTATAGTATAATGCCATAGTAATGAAAATAGCATGTTACTGGCATAAGACAGACACAAGTCAATGGAACCAGAATAGAAAGCTGAGAAATACACCACAACTTTATTGTAAATTAATATTCAACAAATAAAGTGAGCACATACAATGGGCTTAAGATAGTTTATTCAATAAACTGTTGGGAGAATTGGACTGATACATGCAGAAAAATGAAACTAGATTCCCTTCTTACCCAACTCACAAGAGTAAATTCAAAATGGACTGAAGACTTAAATGTTGCCCCAAAACCATAAAAATCATAGAAGAAGACCATAGGCAGCAAAATATTGAATGTTACTCATAGCAATATTTTATTGGATATATCTCCCTAGGCAAGGGGAACAAAAGAAAAACAAATAATAAATGGGACAACATCAAATTAAAAAGTTCTGGTACAGCAAAGGAAAACATCAAAATAAACAGATAACCCACAGGACAGGAGACATAAGGGTAACCCTTATGGAGCAAAACCACAGACCTTCTACTTGACCATTGGTTCTGTCTGGAGCCTACCAGTAAACAATCAGAAAAATAAATAACATGAAATTTATTACTATGACTCTTTCCATGCCAAGTTATAAGAGGTTACATGTTTATCTCTAATAAAAGCCCCAGGTTCAGTTAGTGAACATCTCTAATTTCTGGTAACTATTTCTAGTTTACATTTCTTCAGGCCCAGGCATGGTAGGTAACAGCTTCTTGCTTCTGTGAGCCACTAGGCTCTGTACTATGCCTCAAACCCCACTCACCCCTTTGCAAGTAGTCCTTATAGTTAACTCTCTTCAAAGTACCCAAGTTGAGTGAACAGTGGATTATTGTCAGTACCCTTTCTCACAGTATCCCTATTTTCTTTCTTTCATTGCTGGAATAACTCTCATTTTATTTTCAGGTCTCTATTTTTTTTCATTACAGCTTTTCGCTCAGGGAAAGTAGCCCCTTTCCAGAACATAATGCTCAATCTTGATTATTCTGAGTTAAACATGGTAATTCTATTCACTGTGGCAGCAACTGGTTTAGGAGTGGTTATTGGTAAATGAGGAGAGGTATGAAGGGCTTCTAGGAAATACTCTCATGAACTTAAAGAAAACACACAGAAAAGGGTAGTTTTCTGGTGGGTGTTGGCAAGTCTGGTTGTGCTGCCTGGAGCTGAGTTGGTTGCTACACCATTGCGCTGACATGGCTCAGCAGGCAGCTAAAAGGAACGTGAGCCCTGGCTGGTGTGGCCCAGCCAGTGGGGCACAATCCAGTAGTCTGAGAGGTCCTGATCAGGGCACATACCTGAGTTGCAGGTTCGGTCTTCATCAGGGTGCATGCAGGAGGTAACTGATCAATGTTTCTTTCTCACATGGATATTTCTCTCCCTCTTTTTCCCTCCTTTCCCTTCTTTCTGAAATCAACAACAGAAGAAAAAAAAAAAAAAAAAGAAAGAAAGAAAAAGAAAGAAAAAAGAAAAAAGGAAAAAGCCCTGAGCCTTTAAAAATTAGAGTTGACAGATCTATCCATCATAGGGTTGCCTTTCCTTGTGTACCCTCTTCTTGTAATTGTCAGTATTTAAGTAGGTATTGGTAAAGGAGAGGGAGTAAAAGAGTTAGATATTGATCTTAATAAACAGAGAAGAATGAGCCTGTTTGCTTCAATAGGAAGCTACAGTTTTTCATACCCCAGGAGATCATAGCATTGCCCTGCCAGGGGGATTAACGCCTCTTCCCCCCTTGCTCCAATGCTGAATTGTTGAGGGTGGGAGGCACAGGGCATAGAGGCCTGTCAGTCTAATCAGGGAGTGTAAACCTATCCAAAGCCCACAACACCTTAGGAAGTTGATTGGTTCTTTGAAAAGATAACTGGCTCTTCCCAAACACAAGCCAATATAATCCCAGGGGAACAAAGAAACATTCTCTCTCTCTCTCTCTCTCTCTCTCTCTCTCTCTCTCTCTCTCTCTCTCTCTCTCTCTCTCTCTCTCTCCGGCTCTCTTCCCACTACCCAGTAATGCATCACCTGTGCATTCACATGCTCTTGCCCAGGAATACTGAACCATGTGGGTCTAGCTGCTACCAAAGTGGTGACAGACTATCTGGGCTCCAAAAGGATTGAGTTCTTATTCTTTCTTTCTTGCCCAATGGTCTGCACTGGCGTTGTGCACTCAACTACTATTCCCTCCATGGCCATGTGGCTCTAGCAGCCACATAACCTATGGCCATGCAGGTTCACACTCAGGCTCCAGGAGGGAGCTTGAATTGAGTAGCATGGCAGGTGGACTACAATTGAAAACACATGCTAAGCTAGTGGATGCTTGCCTGGACTGGACATTAATATGAAGCCAAAACTCTGGATATTGGCTCTTGTGTTGACATTGCTGAGGACAAAATTGAACTTCTTTTTTTATGGCAAGATGAACAGAGATGGGACATTGAAAAGTCAGGAGGGGAACCACTTTAATTTTACCTCATCAGTGAAAGTTCACCACAAGACCACATTCTCCTTTGAGGGTCTTAGAAAATTCTTTTCCTCCAGATATTTCAAGAAGTCAATTTCCACCAATGGCATACTGTGACATAATATTATTTCTTAATATTTTAACTTTTTTTGAGTTGGTTTTCTCTCATTTGAAACTGAAGACATGCTCACTGATTACCACTGAATGTTGGAAAGCAATAAAGAAAAATGAGATAAATTGGCTCTTTTGGGGTTTCAAATATTTCCAAGAATGATTATAATTTTTCACAAAAGAAAATACAATGAATATTACATGTATAATAATATATTAGATGTGTATTATTTGATATTATCATTAGATATTACTATATATCAACATCATTAAATTATACTATATATTATGTATAATCTGATGTATCTAATACATTTTATTAAAGTATGATATACATAAAATATAATATTTTCCCCTATTACCCAGACATAATATATATGTAACTGGTTTATTGACTGTGTTAGCATTGTTGCAATAAACAAAGAAACTTAATTCTATGTTAGCGCTCACCCCTAACTTTCTAAACCCATTCATTATCTTACTCTTTCTTCCTATGGATACAATATTTAGCAAGCCCTATAGATCTTGCAAGAAACTCTGAGGAATCATGTATAATCCATATCCCTTTTATTAAAATATCTAGTCTGGGATATATCTGAAGGAAACACTAATTTGAAAGAACATAATCATCCCTATGTTCATTGTAACATCATTTACAATCACCAAGATAGGGAAACAACCCAAGGGTCCATCAGTAGATGAATGGATAAAACAACTATTCTAGTGTATATTTATATACTGGAATACTACTAGGCCTTAAAAGAAGAAGAAACTTTACCCTTTGTGACAGTATAAATGCAACATTATGCTAAATGCAATAAGCCAATCAGATAAAGACAAATACTGTATGATTTCACTCATATGTGAAATCTAATGAACAGACTGAACTAACAAGCAGAATAGAGACAGAGTCCTAGAAAATAGGCAGGATGACAGCTAAAGGCAGGGAGATTAGAGGGTGGAGGACGAGGCAGAAAGGAAAAAGGACTCATCAACATGGACAACTCTGGTGATTTTTGGGAAAAGGAAGGTATAAGGGGACTAAATGGTAATGGGAAAAAGAAACTTTCAGAAACAAAAAATGATAAATAAACTAAGACACTATTCTAACCTAGTAACAAAGCTCCCATCTTTAAATTTAAATATGTTTTCAACCCAGGTTGATCTTGCCTTATATTTATAAACCTTCAATAGAGAAGGAAAATCTTTAGTTCTTCTTCACTTTTTTACCACCTTGTTATTCTACTGCCCCTTCTCATATTTCCCCTGCTCATTTAGAAATGGAAGAGACAGAAGGTGAGGGGGAGAAAAGTCTGAGTTTACTGAAAGAGTATAAACTGATGTGGACCTTTTGCGTATTGTTTCAACACATGCTCACTCACTTTCCCAAGAGGTTTATTTATATGTTTGATGAGTTTTCTCTAGTAAAGGATTTAAGCTAAGTTTTTCTCTAAAGGCTATACTTTTTCTTTCTAATAATTATCTATTACCATAGCCACTGAATTCCTGAGTTGCTTCCCTCAGCAGGGGTCATCTCAAACTGTATGCACTTAAAAAGAAATCGGTTGACAGTTATCCATGTCTTCATTCCTTTAATAGGATATACATTTGGCAAATACACATATTTGTCTCACTTTATTATGTGTAGTAAACCTGTATCTCTCTGGAGGCCCTCTTTTTCAAGCAATTCTAATCAGATTTTTAAATTTCAAACCTCTAAGCAATCCATATTCTTAGATTCCAGAGGACAAAAGCAAAAGTTCAGCAATGCTCACCTCAAATTCTACCATTATTACCCTATCATTTACTTTTCAGTATATAGAGGAACATTAGGTTGCTAAACAGACTGGAAAATAGGAATTTCTCTAGAAGAAGGTTCGGTGTGCTGTGACATGTTTCCTGTTTTCCTGTCCTGAGCAAAGTAGAAGCAACATAACCTGCCACCTACTTGAAGACAGTCAATCATTTAGCTTGATATTTACAAACCCATCAACTCTGTAAATAGAGTAATAGTTTAATTTGTAATGTGTTGTTATATGGCACCCAGTTGTCTCAGTTTTGAAACAACTAAGACTGAGCTTTCAGTTAAATTTTTTAGAAAAATATATTCTATTTTTGCATTTTACCCCATGGAATGGATATGTACATGCATAGAGAAAAGTCTTAGTGAAGGTCCAAAAAATATTAATAGAGGTTGATTTTGAAAAAGAAAAAGATATGGGATTTAAGTAGATAAAAGCAGGAGGGCATGTTTAGTATTTACAACACACACTTCTCTTTTGTTCAGATTTTAAAAACTGATATTTATGTAACATTTTTGTACCTGAAAACAACAAACTTTAAAATATAATAGAGAGGTGAGAGCAACTAGAACTTAGAGACCAATATTATTGGATAATTCATCATGTCATAAATAGACAACAGAAATTATTATTATTATTTTTTTACCACTGAATTCTTGGACTTAAGACATGTCACTGCCTGGAGAGGTTTAATGAGTATGTACTGAACGTAGAAGAAGAAGGAAAATTTACATACATGGAGCTTGCTATCATGTGTCCTGTCTTACACAATTTGAAAGCAACTGTAACACCAGTTAGATGAAGAACTAGGGCCTACCACACCCCATTCCCCTGAGATACTAGTACAGGGGTAATAAACATATTTTCCACCAGACTTATGAGATTCATGTAAAATTAAGGTTGGCTCTCTTGAAAAGTATAAATGAATAACTGACCTTGTGCCGTATGGTCACATTTAGTATAGTTTTCTGGAAATTTTCACTGGTAATGAGACAGATCTCTGATTAGGCACTACTGTTCCTGTAGTAAAAGAAAAAATCTAAATACCGAGGGCTATGTATGTAGATTTGACTAGAGCAGTATTAACAGAGACTTTTATAGCTCTATTTGAAATAAGCAAAACTATACTAAAAGCATTAATTATACAAGGAGATTCTATTTGTGAAAATGTTAGTATACATAAAAGTATAACCCTGTAATAAATTTAAACCATGCAATACTAGCCTACTGATCATCAAAAAATGTTTAACACAATATTGATTACATTTTTGTTTGTTCTCATAGCATTTAGGACTCTCAAGAACATTTTCATACTATGTTGTTTTACAGAAGACCAGAAAAGATTGCATCATTTCACACCAAGCTGAGATATTCAAAATCATTCTTCTGAAAATGTATTCAATAATTGTCATTGTAGGAATACAGGTGTTTAAAGGCAATGCTAAAGATTTTAATTATGATGGATTTGAGAAAGCTGTTATTTTCTACCATGTGTGTTTCTTGATCATAGCCTTTCCATTACCATTTCTCTCTCTGTCCTCCACAAATTTAAAGGCAGAATGAAAAGGAGTTGTGATTTGTGTCCAAAAAGGGCACAAGCATAACCAGGGCTATCAGATACAGCCAGAAGAGAACAATGTTCAATCCTTTGCTATGGTGTAGTTGGGGATGGATGGATGGATAATGAGCTAATTGGACTCAGAATTTTCACACTAGCCTTTGGAGCCCTTTATAGATCATTGCTACAGGGTCACTGGCTATATGGGGCAGTGTTATAGAAACCAACACACAGTAAGAGAAGACATGAAAAGTGAAGAAGAGCTGTTAATTAGACAGTGTTGAATGAGCTGTGCAGTGAAATCTTTGAACTGCCATACCTTGAGAAGAAATTGGCCAATGAAATAGCCTGCACATTACTGTCAGCAAAGAATGTCCACAAAGAAGGATTTCCTAAAGGTTGAGATTTTATCTTGCCTCAACATTTCTTTCATAGCACAGAGGTTTATCATTTACCTATCACTGTCACAAAAAATAACAAGTGATCCCAGACTTTCTACTGAACTTTACAGATGTTTGCAAAGCATTTATGTGGCTTTTAAAGGCAAATGCACTCCACTTGACTTACAGAAACACTATTAGGATGAATACACCTTCTCATCCATTTTTCTTTTTTCAATGCCTTTGTGTTTGCAGATATTACCTCTGAAAAGTAAATGGAACTTCCTGGCTCTCTTACTATGGCACAGACTCTCAATTCTAATATTAAAACAAAATAGAATTATTGTGCACTGCAGTTGAGGCCTCTTATTTGAGATCCTATAATAAAGAATCCTTTGTGTGCTAAAAATTTGACACAGAACTTTCAGAGATGCAAGGAACAATGCAAGCTCATTTAATGTTGACAACTCCCAGGCATTTTTAATGGAATTTTTAGGCATAACATCTTGCATAACCACATAGAAACACAGTGTTTCAGGTCTAATGTTTTATCATCAGCAGGAAACTAGAAAATAGCATTTCCTCTGCTAGAGAAAATTTTGCTGGTGATTACACTTTTATAGTTAAGCTCCTTGGATGACTTTCTTCACTTGTAAAGAAAGTGGTAGTAACTATCTCATATTTTAACAGAAAAAGTAGAAGGAAATAGATCCATTTGCATCACATTGCATTGCATTTGGTTTTGAAAGAAACTCCTCAATCTTCAGAGATTTTGTTTACAGACATAGTTTCTATATACTTGGCAATCACTTCAGTGGCTTTATAGTTTACAAGCCTTCAGCAAATATGTGATTTTTAATATTCGAGGCAAACAGTGATGACACTACTCTAGATAAAACCTTTTCTATCCCCTATCAACGAATATGTGTAAATGAATGAAGCTCTGATTATATTATAAAGCTTAATGCTAAGAGAAATAAAATTTGCTAATTAAGTTTGAGTGGTCACATAGAGCAAGACTTTGCTTTCCTGGAAAGTTTAGACATCCAAGAACTTTTTCACATCCTGCAGAAAACAAAGACAGGCAGAATTCGTAAAATCTAAGTTCTATGACTTCCAAATGTAGAAAAATTACATTATTTGAAATATCTGTTTTCAGCTGGCATGGGATCTAGCCTGAATGTGGGAGTTAAGATTCATATTAGAAATAGTATATTCCTTTGATAAAAAAAGAAAAGTTTAACAGAAATCAATGTGTAACTCATTTTAATGAGGATGCATTCACAGTTGATAGTTATAGTAGCAACAGCAACATTGGCAACTATTATAAAACATTGAGGGTTTATTATGCTCTACACACTGTAGGTGATATTTTATATACATCTCATTTATATCCAGGGAAATTTAAAGAAATACTTTTAGATTAAATTTATAGACAATTTAAAGCGACCATTTGATGGTCACATACAGCTGGTACATGATAAAGTTGTCCAGTCTATCTGATTCCATAGCTTATCCTCTTGACATTTATTTTAATTGTATAATGCTGAGTAATATACCACCACAAACATAGGGGTACAAAAAAACAACAATCTCTTACTAGCATTATTGTTCATGTTTCTGGGGTTAACTGGGCCAAAGGGGTTCTCTGTGGGACTCTCATATGACAGCACTCCAACAGTGACTAAAGCTGGGGGTTTATCACAAAAGATTTCTTGCCCACAGACCCAACTATTGTTCTGGACATTTACATATTATGTCCCAGAAAAATTACAAGATTAAGCATAAAAATAAAACTATACAAAAAATAAGAAAAAAATGTTAACATTAGGTACAAAAGACATTTTAAAGAATTGACATAATAGCAAAGATTGATATACCTGCCAAAATAAAAGTGAAAACTTCTGAATAAAAGTGATATAAAATTGAAAGGCAAAAAGAGAATTCTATCACATATATGACAGTCATTAGAAAGTGGGTAAAGCAGATAAAAAAAAACCTTACCCAAAAATTCCACAAAGAACCCCTGTGCCAGAAATTCACTAATAATATGGACAATTGAAAACACAGAACAAAACAAATGACCAATGTTTGATGAAACTGCAAATCAAAGGAAACCAATATTTATTTTCCTGCTGATGTGGCTAATATTAGAAGCCTAGGTGATATCTAGTTTCTAAACTTTGTCCTATTTTTGTCTATTTGCTCTTCAGCCCATCATTCTTTGCTCCTTCAGTGCTTTATTTTTCACTGCAGGACAACTGACTCCTACAAGCTGCATTACACAGAAGCCCATGTCAGCTGCTATCCAGATGAATTTGCTAAAGGAATGAAGAAATGTCAGGTTATTTTTTCCCCCCCTTTCTTTAAAGCAGCACCTTTGGCTAGTGTCTGCCTCCTGGTCTCCTCTTCCAGGTAACTCCAGCTTCCTGACTCTGCTAACATGCCTTCTTCTTCTAGTATTCCTCACCAGTGTCATACCCAGAGCACAAAGCATCAGAAACCAGGTGCAAGCAATAAGGAGGTACATTGCGTGAAGAGAATTGTTAATCTGTATTGAAACCAACTAAAAGTCTGTCTCTTTTGTATATAAGCATGTGTTAGCGGTTCTAGACAATGTCAAGGACATTAAAGATGCACTCCTCCTACCAAAACCACCAGTCCCAAAGGCTCTCTGCCTTTCCGCCTCTTGGCTACCAATTCGTATTGAGAAGTGATAGCAGTAGCTTCCTGCGGCTACTAATCTCAGAACTGCCTCACTCTCACCTGTTCGGTTCTCAACTTGTCCATTATCTGAGTCACAAATTTCCTGTTTATGTTCAGGGGTGCCAATTTGAACCCTGACCAACATGATCAGTCTACTTGGACTTTGGCATGATCACTCTTTAGATGAAAATTTGGGTCATATTTATCCAATTTTAAATGCGTGTTTATTGTTGAGGTAAGTGCCAGAGAGAGAGAGGCCTATGTTTCCTGGCTTATTTTTTTTTTAAGATTTTAATCATTATTTTTAGAGAGAAGGGCAGGGAGGGAGGCAGAGAGGGAGAGAGACATCAATGTATGGTTGCCTTTCACCTGCCTCCAGCTGGGGACCTGGCTGGAGACCTGGCTGGATACCTGGCTTGCAACCTGGTCATGTGCCCTGGCTGGAAATCAAACCAGCAACCTTTGGGTTTGCAGGCTGGCACCTCATCCACTGTGCTACCAGCCAGGGCTATTTTTTTTTTTTTTTTTTTTTTTAATTAGTTACTTGGAATACTCTTACAAGTAAAATACCACATTTCTAATTTGAAAAGAAAATGCCCTACACTTGAAGCATATACTGCATGTTGTCAGCAGGAGGGAGTGAATGTGTATCTAGGACTGTCAGGGTGTGTCTAGAAAGCAGAAATTTAAGAGACAAATTAAAAAAAAATTTTTTACTTAAAGACAAACATGGCAGGAATAAATCACAGAGAGGTAGAGAAGAAGAAATAATCAATGGTGAGGGATAGACTTGCTGCTAGGATGAGATTAATTTCCAAGAGATAGATTTAATGAACTGGGGTATTACAATACATGTTATGAAACCTGCTGCAAAGAAATAAAAAATTGGTAAGCATACTAGCTTTAAAGGAACATTTTCTGGTTTTCCCCAAAGTTTTAGAGGTAAACAGACTTTCAGGGATCACACTGACCAGACTGCAGACGCCAGTGAAGGGAAAGCCACATGTTGAGCTTCAGTGGATAATTTATAGCCAGTTATGCATGCAGGGCTGAGTGGTGTAAAACACCGATTCTCAGACTAGGGAGCACAGGAGCCAGCAGTTACTGTGGGAGTCCTGCACAGGCAGAGTGTTTCAGTCCTAAACTTGCTAAGGAATAGTCTGATGCATTACTCAGATACATATTAACTTAACGGGTTGGAATCAAGTCGACTTGAGTTTGAATCCATCCCTCTCTAGCAATGAGGCACTGGAAAAATTACTTAATGTCTTCCAGTTTCTATTTTATAATCTACAAAATGGAGATAGCAAACCTTATATCGTGGACCTATTGTATGAGGTGAGCACCTCTTATTGCTCAATACTGTGGTTATCCGAAGACCTGTATTTTGATGAATAAAATGAAAATTCACTTACATGTGTCTGTATTCATCATTGAGCTGTTGCCATTGTGAAATCTCAATCACTGTCTAAATACAACTGCTATGATGTTAGGCTCTACAAAATATTTGTTCAGTTCATATAGATTGTAAAAAACTCAAATGTTAATATTATGAACACATGAAGTATTTAAACTAAAGTTTTATTCAGGAGTTACCATGTTACAATAAATAAAATAGCCATTTTAAGTAAAATCTTTATGAGTGGATAAAAATTCCCACAAAATAATAACAATTTGGAGACATTAAAATGTCAACAATCTGAAACAAAATGTGGAACTTTTATCCAAGTTCTGTGACATAAAGTTAATTAGCTGTTTCATATATGTAATAATTATTGACTTTTTATAATAATGCACAAATGTGCTAGGTACTCTTCTAAGCATCTTATTCAAACTACATGACCTTACAAAAACTCTGTATTATTATTATACCCATTTTACAGATGAGGAACAGGAAGTACAGCATAGGTCTTTGATGTCAAAACTACACAGAGGTATAAGTATTTGCTACTTAAATTCTAAGCTTAAGAATAAACTAACATAGCCCTGGCAAGTTGGCTCAGTTGGTTGGATCATTGTCCCCTCCTGTGCACCAAAATGTTGTGGGTTTGATTCCCAGTCAGGGCACATGCCTGCGTTGTGGGTTGGATCCTCAATAAAGGCACTTATAGGAGACAACCAATAAATGTTTTTCACATCAATGTTTCTCTCTCTCACTTTCTCGCTCTCTAAAATTACACTCGCACTCTCTCTTTCTCTCCATATATATATGTATATATAAATATATATATATAATACACCTGATTCCCAAAAAAAAGATTAGAGTAACATAGTACACAAAGCAAAGCTATGATATACAGTGAGTGAATCTTTAATCTTAAGTGTTATATTAATACTAGTATTTGAATTCAAAATGATGTTACTATAGCAACCCTATCATGGTATTCTGTGCTTGTAAAAGTTGTTTTTAAGATTATTTATCAGACTAAGGAAATTCTTATTAATTACTACTTTTTATTTTATTGTTGTTGCATTACATCTATCTCATTTTTCCTCCATGATTTCCCTACCCCACCCTTCCTATTCCCCCTTCCACAGTCAATCCCACATGTTGTCCATGTCTCCATGTCTATGGGTCATCCATGCTAGTTCCTTGACTAAACTGTTCCCTTTCTTTGCCTCTTTCTCTCCCTCCCCTCTCCCCTCTGCACACTGAAAGTCTGTTACTTGTTTCCATGCCTCTGGTTCTGTTTTGCTTGTTTGTACTTTTCTAAGAGATATTTTTATAAATATCTCAGAAAGTTTTACTGCAAGTATTATCATCGTCAACATACATGTGCATCTGCAAAAAATTTGTATTTATTCTATAGTCTATGCATATGATATTTTGTAATAGCAATTAGGTCCAATGTTTAAAATTGGTATGTAGATGCTTTATGTCTTTTTTTTTTTTTTGAATAATTGTTCTTTCAATTGCTCAAGTAGGGAAATTAAATCTTCTGTAATTTAAGAGAGTTATTTATTTCTCTCTTTAATTTTGTCAAATTTGATGTATGTATTCTGAGCCTATGTTATTAGGACTAAAAACATTTATTATCATTATGTCTTTCTGATGAATTGACCCACTTTATTATTCTGAAATGCCCCTTTTTATCTTTGGTAATACTCTTTCTCTTAAAGTCTATTTTATCTCATATTAATATAGTTATTACAGGCAACTCCAAAAGATGGTGTTAAAACCTTTATTTTTTTCAAATATATTAATTTAAGGAAACTAGGATATGAACATATTTATGATTTTTAAGGTTCTTTATTCTTTCTTGAATATCCACATAACCTCTGCTACAATTTTCCTTCAATCTAATACTTGTATTTTCCTTTAGAAGATATATATGAGTTTGTTGTTGGCAAATTTCCTTAATTTTGAAAATTAAGAAAAATTAAGAAAAATGAGATATAGAATGTATTTATTTGCCTTCATTCTTGGATGGTTTTTCACTAGGTGTATATTTTTAATTTTACTTTTGTTATTTTGTTTTTCTTTCAATCCTTTAAAGATGTTTTCCATTGTCTTTTTCTAATCTTTATTATTTTATTTATTTATTTATTTTGTTTAGAAGTCTGTGATGTTTTGGATTCTATGTTTTAAGCATTTGCCTTTTTTGTGTCTAGATGTGAATTTCCTCTATATTTTCATGTTTGGATTTCAATAAGCTTCTAAAGTCTGTAAATTTTAATGTTTCATCAAATTTGCATAGTTTCCTGCCACTGTTTCTTCAAACAGCTTATCTTTCCTATTCTCTCTCTTCCTGCCTATTGAGAGAGGAGGCATTTTGATGTTATCTTTCAGGTCCTTGAAGCTGTGCACTTATGGTAATCTCCTCTATTTTTTTGATTAGATGATTCTATATGCTCACCTTCAAATTAATTTTCTCCTTCTGATAAATCCCTTCCATTATTAAATACAGTGAATGAACTTCTTTAGATGTGGTATTTTTCCATTTTAAATTTTACTTTAGATATTGCATTTGGTTCTTTTTAACATTTTCTACTTTTTATCATTATGAGCATATTTTACTTTATCTTGACAGTAAGCATATTTTTATCAGCTACCCTGACAATTTCATATCCAGGTCACATCAAGATTTATACCTGTTAGTCCTTATTCTTAGGACTGAGACATATGTTCTTGCTTCCTATATGCTAAGAATGTCCATTTTACACTGGACATTGTATATACTGTATTATGTAAACTATGAGTTTCCCAACATTGCCCCCAAAAGTATGCACATTTTTGTATCCTTTGGCAACTAACTAGCTTAAACTAAAATTTAAACCATCATACAATTACAGTCCTAGAAGAAATCATTGGCAGTAAAATCTTTGACATTTTTCTTAGCAATATTTTTTGTTTTCTGATATATCTTCTCAGGAAAGGGAAACAAAATAAAATATAAACAACCCTCACTGGTGCAGCTCAGTTGTTTGGGCTTTGTCCCATGAGGCAAAATGTCAGGCATTTGATTCCTATTCAGGGCACATGCCTGGGTTGTGGGCCTGGTCCCCATTCAGGGAGCATGCAAGAGGTAACTGATGGATGTTTCTCTCACACATTGGTGTTTCGCTCCCTTTCTTTTTCTCTCCCTTCCTCTATCTCTAAGAATAAATAAATAAAATATTAAAATAAATAAGTAATAAACAAATGAAACTGCCTCAAACTAAAAAAGTTTTAAATAGCACAGGAAACCGTCATCAGCAACAAAAAACAACCTATTAAATAGGAAAACATATTCACAAATGATATATCTAATAAGAGATTAATATCCAAAATTTTCAAATAACTCATATTACTCAACACACACACACACACATACACACACACGCACTCACTCACACAAACTAAAAAATGGGTAGAAGACCTGAACAGGCACTTCTCCAAAGAAGACATACAGATGGTCAATAGACATGATGTACGAAAAGATGCTCAATGTCACTAAATGTCAGAGACATGCAAATTAAAACCACTACAATACATCGCCTCACACCCGTCAGGATGGCTGTCATCAATAAATCCACAGATAACAAGTGTTGGTGAGAATGTGGAGAAAGGGGAACGCTCGTGTACTGTTTGATGGGACTGGGACTGCAGATAGATGCTGCAACCGCTATGGAGAACAGTAAGGCATTTCCTAAAAAAATTAAAAATGGATCTGCCTTATGACACAGTGATTCCACATCTGGAGATTTATCTAAAGAAACCTAAAACACTCATTCTAAGGAATATGTGCACCCCTATGTTCACTGCAGCATTACTTACAATAACAATGATATGGATGCAACCCAAGGGCCCAACAATAGATCACTGTATAAAATAGCTCAGTACATATATATACAATGGGATATTTCTTGGTCATAAAAGTATAATGAGATTGTATCATTTGCAGCAGCATGAATAGACCTAGAGGGTATTATGCTCAGTGAAATACATCAGAGAAAGACAAATACCATATAATTTCACTTATATGTGGAATATGAAGAACAATGTAAATAAACAAAATTGAAACAAACTCAGATACAGAGAGCAAAGTGTTGGTTGCCAAAGGGGAAGTAGGTTGGGGGACTAGAGAAAGAGGTGACGGGGTTAAGAAGTAGAAAATAGTCATGGGTATGTAAAGTACAGCAAAGGGAATATAATTAATAGTATTGTAATAATTATATATGGTGCCAGTTGGCTACTGTAAATATAGAGGAACACACTGTAAATTGTATGATTATCTAACCACTATGTATGTTGTACACCTGAAACCAATACAAAAATAAAATTAAACTGTAATTTTAAATTTTTAAATTTTTATATATATATATATATATATATATATATATATATATATATATATATCATGAAGCCTTAGTTGAAAGCTGTTTTTAGTTTTTCCAATGCACGTTCAGGGGTCAGCTATAAACTTGGGGTAAATCTATATATAAACTTTCATTCATTTTCGACTCTCCCTTTTCTAGGGTTTTCCAAAATCTCAGTGTCCAGTGGCTTTTATTGCCCTGACTTTCCTGCCTTGATTTCCCAAGATAGATAATAGGCTTTTTTCCTCAGAATTTTACAGTTCCCGTACTGCATTCATAGTCATAGCTACTGCCACCATAAAAAATAAAAATAAAACTGGAAAACACTTCATGTCATTTTGTTTTATCCAAGTTTTCACTTACTTTCACTATCTGACAGCATTCATTTTGATTTTTTAATTTTCTAGAGCCTTAGGTAGTTCTTTCATATATTTTGCTAGGGTTCATAATTCTTATGTTTGTTTAAGGATGGTTCAGAGTTTATAGCTGATATGTATAGGAAGATCCAGTATTCACTCTATCATATTGGAAGCAGCAATCTCTCTTCTACCTTTTGTAGCTAATATTTTTAGTAAGACATAGCAGAGATTGTGAAAGATCGCGTAGCATTTACCTACTCAGATTAAATCATATGATTTTTCATTGCTGATGATTATCAGCAATGAATATATAAGCTATTCATTTAATTAGTCTAGCAAAAAATTGAACAGTTTACTCACAGGTTAAATTATAATCTATTGCTTGCACTCTTTCTGAATTTAATCATTTTATTTTTTTAACTGTTGCTTATCTCTTTGGCATAAGAGTATATTAACTGAACAAATCATTTAACTAATTTTCTAATTTAAAAATAATTGCTCATTTCAGGTTTATTTTAGCATTTCCAGAATTGTATTACAATGTAAAAATAAGATGTAGGTGGTATTTCATTCTTTCTTAAAACCGATTGTAAATAGTAAGGTCTATTTAAAATTTTTCAAACATGACTGCAGAACATGGCAATGTTGGCAATATTAGTTTGGCATTATAATGGTTTAGGGGTAAAGCTTTCTGTTGTACTTCAGCGTATGTAAGACACCGTTATTAGAGGTATCATTACATTAAGTAACATCAAAAAAGGCAGCTAAAAAAAAAAAAAAAAAGGCAGCTAATTTATGTATAACACAATGTTTTTTTTTTTTAAATCACTTGAAATGTGTTATTTGCACCTAATTCAAATGAACTTTTCTTCTAGCTTGCCATAGATTTATTTTTAATTGTGTATTAATCTGCTTTGCTGCCACATTTATCTGCTCACACAATTTTTGTTTTTATGTTGAATCAGTGTCATATCTTTAAAGATATTTTAAGAAGCAATAAAGCATAGCACATTCAGTACAAATAATACATACAACTCAACTGATGTGAGAACAATATGAACAACAATGATTCATTTCAGGATGCTGAGGCAATGGCAACTACATTGTGACTGTTGCTGGGCCAGCTGTCATTAATTTTAAGAATCCTGAAACTCAAAGATCTCAAAATGTGAAACATCTATGTTTGTTAATGTAAGTAAAATATTGCCAAATGTTTTATATTTTTCTAGCCCAAAAAGTAAGAACATCAATTAATTGAAAGAGGAACCAATTCTCTAGATAAATAACTTTTGTACAAGGTACTTTTATTTATTTACTTATTACTTATAACATTATAGTCTGTTTTCATATGTTAAAATAACTTGTTCATTGGAAATTATTGTCATGAACTATTTTTTATAAAAAATAAAATATCAGATCAGAGTTTTGGCTAACTTTTCAGTCTAAGACTACATTAATTTGAGCCTTATTTTATACCTGCTGTATTCCCTCCTACACTGTTATAGATCATGTTTTAATCTAAAGAGAGTTTTTGATGTCTGCTGAAGTAACTAAACAGAAAAAGTCTAAAGCTTATCTTCTTGTATGCCAAGGTTAATTTGTTTCATTCAAAGAACAGAAAAATTGAAACAAAGGTCAATGTGGGGTAACCCTTTAAACAGAAGCACTATCATAGTATTTCCTAATAAGGTCTTTTAGTGCCAAAGAAGCAACCCTTATGAGAGCACACACAGGGAGCAAATAGCCAAAGGCCTAAATATTTCGAAAAGGGGTTTTCATTAGATACGTATATTGCAATTTTACAACAATTTTAGCCATCTGATCTGCCCCCTTAATCACTTCCTATCTCATCTTTCTGTTTTAAACCCTTTCCTTCACCAGCTCCCTGTATTTCTATATTCGACTGTTTTTTTCCTCTACATCTTCATGTGACCCTAGTTCATGGAATGACTTTCCTTGCCTTCTTTGCTTAACTAAACTTTTTCACCCTTTGCAATTTAGTGCATCACCTACTCTAAGAAAGATCCCCTCATCTCATCATGTTTACCTCTTAATCCAAATTCGGGATATGGTTTTGTGTTTTTAGGATTTTGTTTTATTAACTTTTTATTTTTAGCAAGCTAATCAAGAACATAGGACAATATAAAGATGGAGTTTTCCAGTTCTGTATTAGGTAGCTCAGGCTTCTGTAACAAAATTTCACTGATGGGGGCGCCTTAAACTACACAAATGAACTTTCTCACAGTTCTGGAGACTGGAAGTGCAATATCATGGCACCGGCAGATTAGATTCTCCGTGAGAGCTTGTGGGGAAAATGGAGTCATTTGGACATCCAGATGGCAATGATTCAGCAAATGTCTATAAAGAGAATCAGTAAGTTCCCTCTATGGGGAATCCAGGTGGAAAGGATTCAGCAAATATTAAGCAATGAGTGACAAAGCAGCCAGCTTTGTTCACACACAGTATATAAGGAGTAAGAGCTTTCTGCTTCGGGGAGTTGCCCTAAAGGATGCAATAAAGGCCTGTCATATATACGAACAGTTCCTGTGTCTTTTTCTGTCTGTCCTAATCCCAAGAAGACCTACCTGGTCTTGAACATTTGCAAAACAGAACTCTTTCCCTGGTTTGCAGATGGTCATTGTCTCACTTGTGCTAACATGGTAGAGAGAGTAGAGAAAAAGAAGGAGGAGGAGGAGGAAGAAGAAGAGGAGGCGGGGGGAAGTTGAGGAGAAAGAAAAAAGGGAGAAGGTAGAACTCTCTAGTGTTTCTTCTTAAAAGGATACTAATGCAATCAACAAGGCCTCAGGATTTCATTGTTCTATCATTACTTTTATAAAGGCCCTATCTCCAGGTGAGTCCTTGAAAGTTAGGGTTTCAACATATGGATTTAAAGGGAATTTGGACACAAACATTCGGCCTGTAACAGATTACTTAAGTAATCCCTTAAGAATCATAGAAACAAATAGGGGAGCTTCTAATTATTTAAGGAAAATCACTGCACACACTCTCACATGTTTTCCAATGAAGTACTTTCCTTTGGGCAGCAAAAAAGAGGTCTGCATGAAAGAAGTATAACTATTACAAAGGTAAAAGTCAATAGCTATCTCTTATAGTCCAAAACATACAAGTGACTCATTGATCTATTGACTTCATGGGCTTGAGCAGTGCTACTGCCTCACTCCTGAACTAGAGTCATTGCTAAGTATGATGGACAGTCACAGGGGCTCTGACACAAGAAAGGGATGAGGTAGCTGTCACTTGTTTCAATCTCCCTCAGTCCCTACCCAGCAGTCCTCTCTGATTTCAAATTTCCTTAGGCATTCTCCTATTTTACTTTCTATGTAACTTTATTTCCTAGGTATTTTCCCTTTCTCTTGCAGATCAACTCTCTACTCTGCCTATCCATGTATACAGTATTAGATACTTCTGCCATTGGTAGCACCTGACTCTTCTCTTTCCTTCACATCCCTTTGTAAACATCCCTATTCAACATGCACCATTTGCCCCTTTGGTTGTGGCTTTTAATCCCAGAAGTATGCTAACCAACACATCTGTTTATGTGCTTTTTCACCTAAAACACAGAGTTCCTTGAGAATTACCTAATTAAATTATATTTTATAGCTCAATACAGTGCCCAACAGTAAATTGTTGGATAAGTATCTATACTTGTCCATATGTTAAAATTTCTGCCCTCATTTTTTAGTTACTTTTCAATACGTTTATAGATTTACTCCATAACTAGAGACATTTCACTGTCTATCATTGAGGACACCTAAAATGTCTTTTTAAAATGTAAAGGAGTGAAGAAATGTTTCCTTTGTTCAGTAGAAACAATAAATCAAACCTTCAGACAACCAGAATACCCTTTGCTTGTAGTGACTACCTGACATCAAGTTTCCTGAAGACCACTAGAGGTTAAGTAAAGAAATGATGGAGTTTGTTGAGGAGTGAAGAACTATGTTTTATCTCGTAAAACTAGGACAATGGATTTTTTTTTTTTCACGTTCAGTTGTAACAGAGGAAACCAAGAGGGAGCAACTGAACACTACAGGGAGGAGTGAGGAAAAACCAAATACCAACAGCACAATCACAGAAAGAGTAAGAGAAGGATTAAAAATCTGACATGGGACATATTGTGCTGTGGCTCTTTTAAATTTAAGGATTATTTTATTTATTATTTCTGTTTTTCATTCCTGTGTAGCCTGGACTGCTGAAATTGGAACGTGCATTATGCTCATATAGATGTTTTAGCTTGATGATTATTGATGACTATACCTTTTTTCAGAGAGGTATCAATAGGAGAAAAAATATTTATATGTAACAATAAGTATTTCTCTAAAAGGTAATAATAGCCTTTTCAAATAAAGACATATGTGAAACAGTATGCTTCTCAGTATTCATAATATATATTATTTCCTTTTTTGTCAGACATAACCTTGGAAAACTCATGAGATAAATAGCACCATTAGAATTTTTAAAATGTATTTTTCAATTATAATTGGCAATGTTATTTTATATTAGTTTCAGGTATATAGCATTATGGTCAGATAATTATATAAGTTACAAAGTGATTCCCCCCAATAATTCCAGTACTCTACTGGGACCATACATAGTTATTATAATATTATTAACTACATTCCCTATGCTGTATTTTATATCACTTTGACTATTTTCAAGCCAATAATGTGTAGTTCTTAATCTTTTCACCTTTTTTACCTAGTCTCCCAGTCCCCTTTCCATCTGTTAACTCAGTTTATTCTCTGTAACTATGAGTCCATTTCTAATTATATTCACTTTGTTCTTTAGATTAACAAAGATATAAAGGCAATCCAAGTGTCCATCAATAGATGAGTGAATAGTGAATACGTGGTACATTTGCACAATGGAATATTACTCAGCCATAAAAAAGAATGGAATCTTACCACTTGTGACAACATGGATGAATTTAGTGGGTATTGTGCTAAGTGAAATAAGTCAGAGAAAGTCAAATGTATTACATTTAAATGGCAGATCCAACTACAGCTCACCTGAGAATATTTCCTAGAAAACCATAAAGGTGATTGGTATAATATAGGTTAATTTGAAGGTAGAAACACATGTAACATTATAGAAAAATCAGTCTTTGTATTTGGTCTGAGGGAGACAAAAGAGGATGATAATGCAATAATCAACTCTTTTTTAACCTAATCTTAGTACAGTGGGAGTGAATGTGGAAGGATGGGTGGCAGGTCAGGTTTCAGGCCCTCAAGTACCACTATCTTGAAAACATAGAGTTTATGGCATAGGAAGGCTTTCATCTTCTCTGAGTCAAGGTATAAATAAATCATTCATAACAGACTCGGGAACTTTTTGCATACAAATTGAAGAATGGATTAGTTAATCCATAATCCCAGAGACAACTTGTTTTTGTGAAGATTTGTGAATAACATTTATAAAACAGGTCACAGTTAAACCATGTAGTTTATTTTATTTTTTATTTTTTGCCTTGTTGCTTCCTTTTCTCCTGTAGCTTTTCATTATTGTTTAAGAAATGCTATAATATTCCATATGGTGCTCAGCTTTCAGGAAAGGAGATTATTTCCTCTAGGTAATTTGACACCTGCATATCCTCCCAGATTACAGCCATGTCTAGTAGCTTCATAGACTGTGTTTGTCTTTCCTGAAAGAGGCAGAACAGGCAGTTATTTGAGGTATTGGTTATCAACATATCTCACCACAACACTGTGGCTTGTTTTCAAATAGAAATAAAAATATTTATCTTAAATTTCAGTATTCCTTTTGTTTCTTATGAAATAAAAGAATTTCCAATTCTAATATTATGAAAAGCTAAATTAGCAATGTACCAGCTCAGCTGCATAATGTGTAGAATGAAACAAAATTGTTGCGTTAAAATAGAGATTGAGTGATACCTTCATTAACTTGATCACTGGAATGGCAAGCCCTTTCCAATGTAACAGTTTCTATAGCTACCATGTGCCTATGATCAAAATTGCTTTTCTGAATGTGTTTTTCTCTCCTACTTGATTGTATTTTACATTTCCTGGCTGTAAGTTACAATTAAACATCAGGGAAAATAGTACAAGGCAAAATATACTCTACATCTGTTATATAGCTCAAATAAATACACAATCTGCACAAAACAGATTTTCCTGCTGGGAAATTACAAATGACTGTCTAGATAGATTCTAGAGGTTTTTTGTTTACTTGTTTGTTTTGGGGTTTTTTTGTTTGCTTCTTATGCCACTTGGAACCTACCAAGTATTGCTGGAGGAATTTCCCATATACCCTAGTTATCTATCAAACAGAGTAAATGTTCTGTCAAAACCATTTAACATAAGATGTTATAATATTTGGTACCCCAAAAGGTTGATTGTAGTTAATAAGTTAATAAGATTTTTATCCAAGTAAAAATATATTTATCTATTACATATTGGTTTGCAAACATGCTAACTTTAGGAAAGATGTTTTTAAAACTAAAGAAAACTTTGTAAAAATCAGTGGATATTACTGATTTGTCATGTTTTTCACTATAACATTCATCAAGTCTTATTATTTTGCATTTTCCCTATGTATTATAATGATAAAAGTAAATCAGACCACTAATAAAAAATACCACAAAACTTTGTTATTTTCCATGAGACCAGTTTTATGTTTAAAACCTTATAGTAGTTTGTTTTATTCTATTTTATGTCATATCAATATGAACTATGAAAACACTATGGCACAGTCAGCTTCATGATCAGTCATATTGGAGCCTAACACAAAAGGAAAATCAGTGATACTAATTTTATCTTGAGTTAACATTTTGATATTTTATTCATCAGTTTGAATTAACTTTATTTTTATAATATTACATTAAAATATGATTCCTGACTTCCACCCAAGATGAAGGCATAAGTAAACATGCTACATGTCTCTCCACAACTTAGAAGGAACATGTCTACCTCAAAACTAGAGACAACCAGGAATTCCAGAAAATCAAACTGCATGGAAGTTCGATAAACACAATAATAAGAAGGAACACTCATCTAGACAGGTAGGATTGACAGCACAGTGGCTGTCAATGGAATGCAGTGGAATGGTGACTATGGGTGGCCTATGGTTGGCTGATAGAAAGTACAGCCACACATTAAAAAAAATAGGGACACCTGGGGAGTGCTCCCAGCACTAGGCCAGACTGCAGCTCACAGTTCCAGTGGCCGGGAGGGAGGGTGCGGGGATGGAGAAATAGTACCTCATTGCTTCTGTCTGTGAAAACCAGTGAGGTTTGGAGCACTGGAAAAAACTGCCACTCTCTCAGCAGAGTCTGTTTGTTTAGAGGCCCCCACAGTCCTGGAACTCTGTCCCTTACAACATAACAGATGCAACAGCTCTACCTAAGACACAGAGGCAAATACAGGAGCCTGTCAAGTTGAGGAGATAGAGAAGTATGTCCCAAAAGAGGGAACAGATCAAGGTTCAAGTGGGAGAACAAAGCAATGAGGAGATAGCCAACCTAACAGACACAGAGTTCAAAATGCTAGTGATTAAGAGGCTCATAGACATGACAGATATGCTTGAGTACAGCAAACACATAGGGAAGAAGTAAAGGCTGTGCTAAGTGAGATGAAGGAAAAGCCACATGAACCCAATGGTGAAGGAAAAGAAACCAGGGTTCAAATAAATGATTTGGAATATAAAGAAGAAATAAACAGTTAACCAGTATAGGATGAGGAAATAAGAATTAGGGCAAGGTGGGGGAAATCCTAGGAGAGGCCTAGGAACCTCTAGGAAAACTTTAAATGTGCCAACATCAAAACCATAAGGGCGCCAGAAAGAGAAGAGGATGAAAAAGGAATTGAAAACTTGTGTGAAAAAATAGTAAAGGAGAAGTTCCCAAAGTTGATGAAGGAAATAGACATACAAATCCAGGAATCACAGAGAATACTCAATGAGCTGGACCCAAAGAGGACCATGCTAAGATATATCATAATTAAAATGCCAAAGGTTAAAGATAAAGAGAGAATCTTAAAAGCTATAAGAGAAGAGAGTTACCTACAAAGGGGTTCCTATAAGACTGTCAGCTATTTTCTTAAAAGAAAATTTGCAGGCAAGAAGGGACTGGCAAGAAGTAATCAAAGTGATGAAAATCAAGAATCCACAACCAAGATAAGTCTATCAAGCAAAGCTATCATTTAGGATGAAAGGGCAGATAAAATGTTTCCCAAACAAGGTAAAGCCATTATTATATGACTATTATTATATGAAATGTTAAAGAGATTTACTTAAGAAAAAGATCAAAACTATGAATGTTAAAATGACAACAAACTTGTAACTGTCAAAAACAGAATCTAAAAATAAACTAAACTAAACAAACAACCAGAATAAGATCAGAATCAGAGGTATGGAAATCATTGGGAGGGTTATTAGCTGGGAGAAGGAAGGAGGAGAAATGGAAAAATGGTGCAGAGATTAACAAACATAATTGGTAGGGTACAAGATAGAGGGAAGTTAAGAATAAAATAGAAAAGGTTGACATCAGGAAACTTATATGTACAACCCATGGACATAAACTAAGTGGTGTGGGATTATGGGAGGGGAGGGGGTCTTAGATGGAGAGGAACAAAGGGAAAATAAATTGGGACAACTATAACAACATCATCAATAAAATATACTTTAAAAAATATGAGCCCTGGCTGGTGGCTCAGTGGATAGGTGCCAGCCTGGGAACTCAAAGGTGACTGGTTCAATTCCCATTCAGGACACATAACCAGGTTGCAAGCCAGGTCTTCAGCCAGGTCCTTAGCTGGAGGCAGATGAAATGCAACTATACGTTGATGTTTTTTTATCTTTCTCCTTCCTTGCCCTTCTCTCTAAAAATAATGAACAGAATCTTAAAAAATTTTTTAAATATATATGATTCCTCTTGATTACTTAGTTGTTGACATCCCCTTAAATTTCATAACTGAGGCAAGTGTTTTACTCACCTTACTTTCACTGTAGTCATAACCTACAAAGAATAATATATTGTAATTATTAAAATTATTAATTTATGTGAAACATGGTAAATTCTATAATGGTTAACAGCTGTGACAATTATTGTAAAATTTCATGACTCTGGTTTAGGTTGTCTTGCATGTTATGGTATTGTAGCCATCTTAGCTTAATTACTTTCAAATAATTAGGTCTTTGCCCTCAAAAAAGTTATGATGTGATAGTGACATCTTACCTGATACAGTAAACTATTTTATTATATAAGCAATGCAATAATAGCACTTTGGTTAACATGCATAAGTTCAGAATGTTTCCTGCATGGATCTTCAATAGAATTTATTTTTCAAAACTGACCCAAGGTACACTTAAATCACTTATGATATCAAAAGTTTGTACAAAAACATTTTCCATGTTAAAAGAATATTTTGAAAATAGTCCCATGGAATTCACAATCCACATGTCAATAATAAATATTCTGAGTGGAGTTATGTACTACCTTTAATTATAAATAAATGTACTAATTTAACTTTAATTCACTTTCTCCTAAATTATTATTTTTAAAATTTTTATTTAATTGTTTTAGAGATTGGGGAAGGGAGGAAGAGAGGGAGAGAAACATCAATGTGAGAGAGAAACATCAATCAGTTGCCTCTCATATGCACCTTGACCAGGTACTGAACCCACAATGCAGGCACATGCCCTGACTGTGAATCAAACCAGGGACCTTTCACTTTGGAGGATGATGCTCAACCAAGCTACACTGGTCAAGATATCCTAAATGATTGATTCTGAAATCTTTTAGTATATTTTTCTTACATAAAATCTGACTACCCTTTTCAGTACATATGCTGATTTCTCAGAAAATATTTTAGAAAATACAGTTCTGAAAAATATAAATATAAATCTGTTATTTTGCTGTACAACAACATACACAGTGCTTTCTCAGCCTCAATGTTATTAGGATGCAATTGTTTATATGTGTAGCAATATTTGACATGTATATAAAGTTATTTTATAGCTTTGAAAACTAAAGAAAATAAGGCAAATAGATAAAAGATAAAATTAAACATTTTTCTATCACTAAATCATATATTAATTCAACAGAAACATCATTAATTCAAAGATCTTTTGAAAAACACAAGACTATATCCTCTGAAATATGAATGATTATTTCAAATACTTATAATGTCCCATATGCTTTTTAATTCTACTTTATATATTTTCTAATAACCCCAAATACCTAAATTTTTCCATATTTACCCTGTGTTTTATCAGATACTTTAATAAATCTTCCATGCTTTCCAAACCATTATTTTTTGCCTTAGTGCATGTGAATACTTCTCAAAAAAGTATTTTAGTAATTACCTCAGTTCTCTTTAGATGCTTTACATTATACAATTTCTTTTATATAAAACTGTGAGCCCTTTGAGAGCAATGATTGTGTTTTATTCTTTGAATAAACTTCAGTAAACAGAGGTGCATTATAAAAATATATCTGAATTAATTAAAATGAGAAAATAATTGGTAATGATGAAAGATCTATTTGATGAATATTCTTAATTTGAAAAGAATTTTACAATCACTTTAAAAAACTGTTTATTGATAAATTACCAAGTGGGAATGAAGAAATTATCCTTTGATAATAAAGTCAGTCATAGGTAAATGTGTCTGGATTTCAGTGGCAGGCACACTATGATTCAAATCCCAACCTCTTTTATTTACAAATTTTTGGAAATTGAGAAGTTATCTTGATTATACAAATGTAATGTGGATATTTTGCAGAACTTCTAAACATTTGAAAAGTACTAGTAGTCCTTGACTTTTCAATTCTCAAGAATTTCCAAGTACTTAGTAAGAACAATACATTATGTTTGGAATTAACTTTCATCAACACAGATACTTAACATAATCCACACACAGCATGCATGGGACTCCAAAGAGAGTAGGCAGGAAATATTTCATTTTTCCATCTATTTCTTTGTTCCTGCATAAAATCTCACAGTGGTTCCAGCATATTTTTAGTCACTTCTATATCCTAATAGACTTTTTGTCACTTAATTTCACAGGTGGTTCAGTAGGTAAAATAGCCTATCTAAATCATTAATCTGTCTGCATTTTTGAAGTTAAGGTTCTTTCCCCTTTTCTCTATCAGTACTACTCAAATGGTAGATTTGTGGGAGAAGTGAGATCTTTCTCCCCTCCTCTCCACTAACTTGCTAACCATGTGTGAATATGTGTTGGAAAAAGGAAGCAAACTAAGAGGTAAGAAATGTCTCTATTTTATATCTTGATCTTAAATATATATGATTTACTCTGAATCTTACAATTCTCTACCACCAATATAAATTAATATTTCAGTTTTCTTGACAAAAAATAGTGACTTCTTGGGTAATACTATGTTTTATTTTTATGTACATCACTGATTTAAGAAAAAAAATATTTTTTAAAGATTCTATCCATTATTTTCAGAGAGAGGGGAAGGGAGAGAGTCAGAGAGGGAGAGAAACATCAATGTATGGTTGCCTTTCACCTGCCTCCAGCTACAGACCTAGCTGGAGACCTGGCTTGCAACCTGGTTATGTGTGCCCTGACTAGGAACCGAATCAGCAACCTTTGTGTTCACAGGCTGGCACATTATCCACTGTGCCACCAGCTAGGACAAAATCTTTTTCCTAAAAGATTTTCAAGATAATCTTTTCTTTCATTTGAAACATTTAATGTTTGTTGGTTTTAAGATTTTTAGTGGACTCTCTAAAATACATCAAAATAAATTATACTCTGCTGTATTTTTCTGTGTAGCCTAGAAACATTCACTCAAACTATTCTACAAAATAATGTTCAGTTTCTGAATTTCTGGTGGTTCTGCTGATATCCAGGACATCCATGCATCTTGTAAGATGCTGTGGCAATCTCCTTCCTGAAAATATGATACATGAGGCCTGTCTTTATCCATCCTAATGGCAAGTGAAGGTCAAGGACACCACTT
The DNA here is from genome assembly GCA_004026585.1 of Noctilio leporinus. Classification (NCBI taxonomy): domain Eukaryota; kingdom Metazoa; phylum Chordata; class Mammalia; order Chiroptera; family Noctilionidae; genus Noctilio; species Noctilio leporinus. Next base: position 198,717 of record PVIW01002056.1, read on the forward strand.
TTCTTAGGAAGAGAGTGTAATAGGAAAATTGATCAGCCATGTTTCTCATTGAAGAATAATTTCCAAAGTCATATTTGCTGTGTTTTCTAATCAGACAGATTCTCTGACATATTAAGTCCAAAGAGAATGTCAGTTGCCATTGCCTGGGACAGAAGTACAGTTTCAGAAAATGCCTATGTAATGTCCCTGTTTAATATTCAGTGACACACTGGGAAGCCAATGCCAGAAACTCAAGGAGCCAGATGGCAATGTAGAGAAAGAACAATTTGGCCTTGGAATTTGACCCCTTGTGAAGATGAAATAAGGCAAGTGTGAAAGATCCTTAAAAAAGATTAAAATGTTCTAGATAAATGAAAGTATTATTAGTTGCATGAAATCAAGTTGGGGGACAAACTCTTTTTCTTGTATTCTCAGGGTAGCACTGTGAGTACAAGTAAGCTGCAACAGGGACCTTTCATAGACTTTAAAATAAATTCTACAAAAAATAAGACCAGTGGTTTTTTTATGCCTTTTGAAGGCATAAAATGAATGGTTGCCTCAAAAACAGCATCTATATAGGACCAAACAAAGTCTAAACTTATAGGTTACAAATAGATTTACTTTGTTTTAGATAGAAGCTTACTTTCAGAAATATAAATGTAAAGACAGCTTTACAAGAGAAGCTACTTGTAAATAGAAATAACATGTGTGTTATTTCTTAATGTGTTTCCAAGACCTAAAAAAGGGGATGACAGAAAAATATGTTTTTGAATTAGTCAATTTAAATTTGGCAAGTATTTTGTCCAAAAGTCCTCTAGCTACCAGATCTTCTTAGTAGATTAACCTTGAGATTATTCCCTTCTATCTTTATTTTAAAACAGAACCACAAATACAGAAGCAAGTGAGCTGATAGTCTAGACAACCATAATATACCCTTGCTATTGATTTCAATACAATGTTTCTATTAATCTAAAGAGGATTCTTCTCTTTGCCACTCCTGGACTTATATGACCAAGTTCAAGTCTGCCTGTGTTGTTATGATACTGAAAAGAAACATTATTTTTCAGGTTTGTAGAAATACTTACCCTGATAAGTTGTTGTTGTTGTGTGTGTGTGTGTGTGTGTGTGTGTGTGTGTTGTTGTTGTTGTTTTGTTTGGTTTTGCTTGTAATTCATATCACATGTTGGCTTCCTATTAACATTACATCTTAGTCTTTGGTTTTTGCTTTGGTAAGTACTGAAGCAAATTTAATTTATTATGTGACCATTGCAGACAGGACCTTTCAGGCTTACATTTGTACTAAAACATCCATATACCGGTGATTGAGAATAAAGGAAAGTTCAAAATATGGAACAAGTGCATACGCCTTTGGGGATTTCTGACAGAGGCCACTTAGTGGAAGCCAAAGTTCCTACATACCTGACACCTGTGCAGTTAACTGACCAAAGGAGGACTCTGATGCAACATGCCTCCTGGGTTCATGAATGACTTAGTTCTCCTCGTGACTCTTACCATGGCTCCTGATCATGATTTTCATTTCCAAATCACGTATCTGGCTAACTTTTCTAGGACTGCTATAATAAATTGCACACATCTCATGGTTTAAAAAACAGGAATTATTGTCCTGATTTTGGAAGCCAGAATTCCCAAATCAAAGTCTTAGCAAGGCTGCACTCCCTGCTAGGGGAGGACTCACCCCTGTCTTCTCCAGCTTCTGGAGGTTCCATGTGTCCCTTGGCTTGTGGTTCCATCACCTCTCTCTGTGCCTACATCTTCACAGAACTTCACTGTGCCTCCTGTTTTTATAATGTCACTTATCATTGAGTTTGGTAACCCCTGTAATCTACAATGACTCCATTCCCAGATCCTTAACTTAATTACACATTAAAAACCCTTCTTCAAAAAGCTCATATTCACAGGTTCTTGAGCATGGACATAATCTTTTGTCCAATATAACTGATTTCACTGATAAATTAGGAAGGACTAATACTCATGATCATAACTCCCCTTCCACTTCTACAGCTGTTCTGTCTTTTAACTTTTACTCATCTTACCAAAAGCTCTATTTGTGCTCTTCCTTCATAATCACTTTTATGGAAAAGTATTAATGAAGAATATATTTAAAGTTCAAATGATAGGCAACTGAAAACTAGACCATCAGAAGTGAAGACCTAGAGCCTCAAAGAATAAACTTCCCTAATTTTGCTCCTTTGAGAGGGGCACAATGAAGTGTTTATTCATATTAGGGCTGAATAATTCCTCTTATATAAAGAAAAATGTGAAAATAAGGCAAATATTGTGATAACCAATACATTAATGTATTTTTAAATATTGAAAAGCTGCAGACTACTTAGAGTACAGATATAAGGCTAAGAATATACTCTCTATATTAGATATTTTATTTACCTATGTAACCAGAATATATTTATAAATGAAATAATAGCATAACAGCTAAATAGAAATAATTCAAGTTTTGACATTAATTAAAAGTGACAGATAATTATCTTCTGAAATGAAATGTTGGGGAGTATTCCACTCTTTTCTTCATCCAAATAGTTACCTAAGCTTTTTCATATATTGGGAATAATTGACTCTTGGTCTGTCTCCTCATTAGGATAATTAAGGAGATATTATTGGGTGCTAATCAATAAAAATGTAATTATAAGCCCTGGCTGGTGGCAAAGTAGATAAGGTGCTGGCCTGTGAACCCAAAGGTTGCTGGTTTGATTCCCAGCCAGGGCACAAAACCAGGTTGCAAGCCAGGTCTCCAGCCAGGTCTGTAGCTGGAGACAGGTGAAAGGCAACCATTCATTGATGTCTCTCTCCCTCTCTGCCTCTCTCCCTTTCTCTCTCTCTAAAAATAATAAAACCTTTAAAAAATTTTAAAAATGCAATTATAGGCCAAAAATAATATAAGACTGCCAACTTTTAAGTATGTGAGACAATCTCCAAGATCAATCCATAAAATATTTACTAGCTGCAGGCTTGAAGAGGGTTTGTGCTGGATTTTTGGTGGTTCAGAAGAGAGTGTTAGAGTTGGGAAGGTGAAGAATGGATAGTAAGATTGCATTTTACATAATTTAACTCACTATGGGGGTTTTTAAGAAGATACTTTTTGCATTAAATAGACTTATTTTGGTCTAAGGATTACAGAGTAAAATAATTTTTTTCTTGGTTGAATTTCAAGCATATGAGGCTCTATGTGATGTTTATTGGAGTGAGAAAAACTGATAGCTTTATGTTTATATTACTCAATTTTATTTTCAACTAGATCTATGGCATTCTGAAAGAAATAAGGGACATTTTTTACTGCTTCTCAACAACTGCTTATACATTGGAGATAGTCTAATTTAAATATGTCACTCTTAACTATAGTATTATTATTATGCAAATAGAGAAAATACTATTGTATATGGAAATTAATAAAAGAGAATGAATTCAGCTTTATGCTTAGTCTACACATGTACAAAATATACAGAAATATTAAATTTCTGCAAGTCTCTAGAACAGTCAGGTAATAACATTTGGGTCTCCCTAATGTGTCACACTGTTATCAGCTGAATTTTGTCCCCACCATCAAAATTATATTTTGAAGTCCTAACCCCCAATATGACAGTATTTGGAGACAGGGACTTTATTGAGGTGTTTATGGTTAAACTAGATCATAAGAGTGGATCCCCAGTCAGATAGGATTGGTGATCTTATTAGGAGAGAAAGAGACACCAGAGCTCTATCCTTCTACCCAAGCACAGAGGGAAGGTCATTTGAGGACCCTACAAGAAGGCAACTGTCTACAAATCAGGAAGAGAGCTTGCCTCTGAAACTGAATTTGGTGGTACTTTGATCATGGACCTCTAGCCTCCAGAATTGTGAGAAAAGAAATGTTTGTTGTTTAAACCACTCAGTCTATGGTATTTGGTTATGGAAGCTTGAGCAGACTAATACACATAGATAATAAGTTCATTGGTCTGCAGTATCCTAATAACCCTGCTTTGCACTTCATTGTTCACCTCTATTTATAAATATAAGGTTGAAGTATTATGGAAATGATTTCATTTGTGACTTTGCTGAGACATAGTCAAAGCATATCATTTTTGCAGAGTGTGGGGGCAATGGTTTTGAGTTTAATCTAGTTCTTCAAAGACAAAAATTGGCATCACAAATACTCCCATCATTTCTGGCACAAATTATTCTTTTTCCTGAAAGCTGAAGGAAATATGACTAGGTCTGAATATTAAGTGAAGATAAAAAGAAATAAACCTTGCTCTATTTCTTAGAGTTTATCTTTTTCCCCAAGAATAAAATATATTTCCTCAGAAGCCAAGTGAAACTTATTCTTTGTCATCCTAGTTTTCTAATCAATTAGAATACAGTTGACCCTTGAACAACACAGATTTGAACTGCATGGGTCCACTTACACTTGGCTTTTCTTTAATAAATACAGTGGAAATTTTTTTAGAAATTTACAAGTTGAAACATTTTGCAGAAATGCATAGCCTAGAAATGGAAAAAGAAGAGAGAGAGAGAGAAGAAAGAAAGTTAGGTGCATCATGAATGCATAATACATATACAGATACTAGTTTACTTTATCACTACTACCATAACATGCACACAAATCTATTATAAAAAGTTAAAATTTATGAAAATACACACATACAAACACAGAACTTACATGGTGCCATTTTCAGTTGAGAGAAATGTAAATAAGCACAAAGATGTAGTATTGAATCATAACTGCATAAAATTAACTGTAGCACATAGTACCGTACTACCGTAATCATTTTGTAATCACCTCCTGATGCTATCACAGTGAGCTCAAGTGTTGCAAGTACTTGCTTAAAACACCATGTGATGCTAATCATCTATGCGTGAGCAGCTCCTCTTTCCAGTAAATTGCACATCATAGTAAAGAATGGTCTCTCACAGCTCTTGCATGTTTTTTTTTATTGTGTTTAGGGCAATATCATAAACTTTGAATAACATTATGGGACCCATACAAAATGCCACTGGTGATGATAGAAGTGCTCCTAGGAAGCCAAGTCATGTGTTACAAGGAAAGTTGAATTACTGCATATGTACCATAGATTGAGTTCTGCAGTTGCAGCTTCCCACCTGTTCAAGATAAATGAATCCAGTGTAAGGACCATTGGGAAAAAAAAAGAAAGAAAGAACAGAAAAAAGTATCTGAAGTTTTCACTTTAGCTACACCAATAGGCATAAAACCTTGCACTTTTGGCAAAACATCTTTTATCTCATACTGAAAATGAAGGTGCTGGATAGCTATAGAAAGTCATACCTAGAGAGGCTAATATAATTTTTTAAAGAAAGAGAAGCCATTATGTGACAACTTAAAGCAAAAAGAAGGTGAAGCTGAAGCATTTACTGTCAGAAAAAGATGGTTTGATAATTTTAGAGAGTTTGGCTTTATAGTGTTAAGTAGACAGGAGAAGCAGCTTTTGCAGACCAAGAAGAAGCCGATGAACTCCCAGATGCTTTAGCCTGATTGCTGCCTGAAAAGTTTTCTGACACAAAGAAAGTGGCTATTCTGGAAGCTATGGGGTGGGAAATGCCACAAAGAGCAATAATAGTAATGAAGAAAAATGAACAGCAGGAGTTGAGGCAAGAAGAGATAGGCTACCTCTACAGTTTTGTGCAAATGCAATTGGGTTTATGATCAAGGCTTTCCTTACCTATAAAGTTGCTAACCCCCAAACCTTGAAGGGAAAAGATCAACACTGGCTCCCAGTTTTTGCTAGTTCCAAAAGAAAGCCTGGACAGGAACCCTTTTTTAAGGTTGCTTTTTTTCTCAATGCTTTGTGCTTGAGGTCGGGAAATGGCTTGACAGTGAGGAACTGAGTTTTAAAGTTCTTTCAATATTAGACAATACTCCTGGCCATTCAGAACCCCACGAGTTTAATCCGAAGGTGTCCAGTTGGCCTATTTGCCCTTAAACCCAACACCTATAATTCAGCTTCTAATTCAGGGAATCAAAAGGACTCTTAAGGTTCATTACCTAAGGTGCTCTATAGAAAGAAGTGGCAATGTTGTGGGGCAAAAACCTGATAGAGACACCATCATGAAAGTCCAGAAGGATTACATCGTTAAAGGTGTCACCATTGCTATGGAAATGGCTGTGAAACCCATCAAGCCTGAAAATTAAATTCCTGCGGAGGAAACTGTGTCCAGATGTTGTGCATGAATTGACAGGTTTAGGAAAGAGCCAATCAAGGAAATCATAGAAGAGTTGTGGATATGGCACCAAAGTGGCAGTGAGGGATTTTAAGATGTGAATCTTGGAGAAATGTAGGAGACATCACAGCAGAGGAATTAACAGACAATGACTTGATGGGGACGAGTGTCCTGAACTGATGCCAGGTGATGGGAAGAACATGTAGAAGAAGGCAGTTCCAGAAAACACATTGATATTAGGTAACCTGGCAAAAAAGTCTGATTTTTCAAGACTGTTTTTTTTTTTTTACTTCTTTGATAACATAGATCCTTCTGTGATAGTAGCACTGAAACTAAAACAGTGGAAAGATCAGTACCATTTAGAAACAGTTTTTAAACCACTGAAAAGCAAAAGGTCAGACAAAAACACAATGTACTTCCATACATTGCACCAAGTGTGTCTGTCTCCCCTGTGTCCCCTTCCACCTCTGCTGCCTCTTCTGCTCCTACCACCCCTGAGGCAGCAAGACCAAGCCCTGCTCTGTCTTCTCCTTATCCACCTACTCAATGTGAAGATGATGAGTTTGGAGATCTTTATGATGACTTACTTCCACTTCAGGAATAGTAAAGAAGTGTCAAGCCATATAGTTAATAAACTTATTTGCTGTATATGTGCATGAGTGTCTTTGTGTGGAAATCTACTAACTGTATTACAAGAACTATATGAGACCTTCTTGTGTCATCACCGTTATCATCATCATCACCTAAGTATTCACTTTGTCAAACATCATGCACAAGACTTGAGTGGAAGTAAATAACCTATCTTTACATAGGCATAATGTGAGATGTTTAATAAAAAATTAACAATGTGTTAGGTGTTTTTACTACTTTGTAACTTTGCTTTCAAAAAATGATATTACCATACAGTATGCCTTTTTCTTGGAATTGGCGAACACTGTGTATCAACCTTATCATCATGGGTATTTTTGTAATGTAACAATGTTTACAATACTGTATTATTAATATGACTGTGTGCCATAAAAGTTTATAACGATTTGCTGCAGGATAGAGAGAACTAGGGAAATTCCTTGACAAGTGGAATAAGGGAAACTGAGACTAAATATTTCAGCAAGGCCAAATAAGCCATAAGGTTTTACAGCCCCTAACCAAGGACACTTAGGAGCAAGTGATCTACACATCGCAGACTGTCCCAGAACCAGTCCCTCTTCCATGATGTTCTTGAGGCCATTCTTTGAAAACAAAACTAACCAGAAAATAATCCTGACTCATCTATACACACATTTTGATGAATCATATTGAAGGACACACCTGGAAAGCTAATAAATATTCTGTTAAGACCTTCCCCTGAGATCTCCCCAGGGACTCCTGCCAGCTAAAAAAGATAAAAACCCTCAATAAAGGAGTTGCTGTGCACTTGCGGGACTGCACTCATGCCTTGTATCTCTGCTCTCTTTCTCCCAAACGTGAAGCGATCCCAGGAGGCTAACGACCAGGGAAGCATCGGGCAGTGGTAGCTCATCACGACGTTACCTCATGAACTTGTTACCTCTTGACTTGTCTCCAAGGCCCCTTTATTCTCTGACTTCCCAGTGAGGTAATAGCAGTCCCCCTGTCTCACTCCTGTCACTATAACTTTTACTTGTCAGTGCCCCAAATCAACCCCACCTAGGCTCACTCTTCTAACGTAAGCCCTCCATTTGTATCATTGTCCCCAGGTTTAACTTATGTATTAGCAAAAACACTTGTACTTCTTTTGTCAAGTTCTTCCTCCACTAAGTCAAGAACCCACCCAAGGCTGACCCCATCTGGGCCTGTCCCTTTCCACTAAGACAATCATTTATTGGTACACAGGCTAGGCTGTTATGAAGCAATTGTATCAGTTACACTAGGCTACTATACACTAATTAGAATGCTGCTTCATTATCATTATCATGTGCATCATTAATGTCTATAAATGAATGTGAATTTCTTTTTCACATTGTATTTTCATTTTTGGTGTCTAGTGTTAATAATACATATGACATTTACACTTCTTTGTATTATATAAGAAATTATTGATGTAGGCTTTGACAGAAAATAAAAAGATTCACCTTGTAAACAGAAGACATAAACTTAAGGTATCCATAAGCACAGTCCAGTAGTGTAAATGTAGTTTCTCTTCCTTATTTCCTTATGATTGATAACATTTTCTTTTTTTTTTTAGCTTACTTTATTGTGAGAACATAGCATATTAAACATTTAACATATAAAATATCTGCTAATTAACTATTTATGTTATCACTAATATTCTGGTCAACAGTAGTCATTAAATATGGGAGGGGACAGAAGTTATATGTGGATTTGCAACTGCACAGTGTTTGGTCACCCTAACATCCACATTGTTTAAGGGTCAACTGTATCTTATTCCTTTGTCATTACCACATATTCTACCACAAGATAATATCACAGCAGAGGAATAAAACACCAACGTATAATTCCTGTATATCAAGTGATGCACAAATGCACAACTGCAGTATAGCTTGAAAATTAAAACACCTGAGTAAAATGAAACCTTTTTCACACAACGATACACACAACATCCATTCCTTACGTCTTGAAAATGAGTTTTAAAACAACACTAAAATGGCTTTACTATATTGCAAAGGATAGAAAAAAGCATTAACAGATTCCATAATCATTGGAGATTTAAATGAGTTGATCATCAGGTGGTTCTTTTCTTTCCATTTAGCTTACTTAGCACTTCTCCTTTGTACTTTGAATTTGCAAAGTGCTTATCAGCCTTATTAGTTAACCCTTGTAATGTGTCCATGAAGTAGATTGATGGCAAGCATTAGTGTGACATACTTTAGTATACTCCTTTAAGAGACGCCACAGTGAAGCACATGGAGATTAAATGATAGCTACACAATTGCCCATCCAGTCTGAAGAAAAAGAAAGTATTGGTAATAATTTCCTACTTTCTAACCCTCAGTGATAAGGATCTAATGTGTAGTCTCCTTTAAAAATGAAAGCTCTCAAATTCCTTTTCTTAGGGTACTGAAAATATATTCATTGAGCAAGTATATAGATATATATTTCTTTGTCACTTCGCCATTTAAGATGGGATCATCTTAAAAGGCTATGACATAAATTGTTGTGGAAAAGATCGATTAGTTTAAAAGCTTTTTCCTTTTAACAGATCAGATAGTCATTATATTTTACCCTTTTGCATGTGATTTTCATTGAGCCATTTTAATCATTTACTCATTTGAAAAAATTTCACCAAAACCAAAGAGGTCTACAAATCTCTTTATCACCTCTGGCTTGCCTTGCTGATCACTGGACTTGAACTTCTGGGAACTGGGGACAAGTGCCTAACTCTAGGATCCATTTCTCTAGAAGCAGATTTTTTAAAGAGCTGTTAAATTTTCTTCCTGGGTTAGACTCACTACCTCATTTATAATCCTTTCTCTCATTTGAGAACAGTATTAGGAAATATTTATGAGACACAAAAGAAGAATATCTTTTGAACCTGAGGGTAAAGAGAAAGATATTGTAGTCAATTTGATGGGAAGGAGCCTAAATGTTTCTCTCTCTCTGATGAATCAATCTTTAAATTTCACATATGTTTCTAGCATTCTACTTACCTTTTGTTATATTACACCTGCATGGTGCCTTTTATTTGGAAATGGATACAGAGAAAAAAGTGTTCAAAATGCACCAAATTATAGCCTGTGGGCTTTGTAAAAGCAATTTTATTTTCTCAGCCTATATAAGGAAAGGATTCATAGAAAATTATTTTGAAAAACTTCACTCCCTTCTTTTGGTTGTCAAAGTTTTCCTGCTAATCAAATAAGCATATCACATAAGACATTGAGCCATAGGATATGTGATTCCTTAAAGGCAAAAGTCTTCCCCAGACCCAGATTTCTCTCTTTTATAACAGCAGCATGCTTGTCAACACAAGCCTCAGCTGCAATGGGTAAGTAAGTGGCAAGGGATGCTGACAAATTCATCTCTCCTACCACAGGGCTTGTCTCCTCTTATGTCGGAAAGTAGTTTTTAAAATGAACTTTCCAAATCCTTGGCTGGTAGCACAATGGATAAGGCACCTGTCTGCAAACCCAAAGGTTGCTGGTTCGATTCCCAGCCACAACACATAACCAGGTTGCAAGCCAGGTCTCCAGGCAGGTCAATAGCTGGGGGCAGGTGAAAGACAACCATAATTGATGTTTCTCTCCCTTTCTGCCTCTCTCCTTCCTCTCCCTGGAAACAGTAAATAAAACCTTAAAAATAAAATAAAATAAAATGAACTTTCCAGTGCTAGGGTGCCTTGCCTCATTGGTGTCTGTAGCAAATCAGTGGCAGTTGAATTAAAATGATTTTCTCTGGGAACTTCAAAGTACTGTTCAACCCAGTAAGTTAATGGGGTATTGCAATGGCATACTACAGCATCCTGATTTCTGAATACTTTCCTACTTAAAAACAGAGTGACAGGGAACAGGGAACTTTAAGTCATCAATGAGGAAAGATTTCTTCACTCATGCTGGGAAAATCAGAATAAATGTGCAAATCTATACAATTGTGCTTCCCTTCCCATCTATCTTGTCAAATAAAAATCGATGTGGGAATCAAGTTAAATGTGCTTCAGCAGATTAGAAAGAAATAATGTATATTTTTTCTCTTGAGTCACACAGAGCAACTCTCACTTTCTGGGGCACCAATTTGTCTTGGGCTAGTGGTTCTGAAGGTTAAACTTTCAAGGTCCTATGAACAAGAAGACGGTACTATGAAGGATGAAATAAACATGAAAAAAATAGCTTGTGGACAAAATAGGGAACTGTAGAACAAGCTGTAGATTACATCATTTTTTCTTACTTTCAAGAGATTATAATGTTCCTTCAAATACTTATTTAATAGTTGTAAAATAATTAAAAGTTATAAAAGTATATGTAAAATGTTTCCTAAAAAGTTAGGCAGCTTTTAATTTAATTAATTTAATTAATTTATTCTTTTAGTCTTTTATTCCATTTGTTGTTACCTGATCTCAGTTGTCCTATAGTTTCCTTGTGTATAGATGTGTGTGGGGTAGGGGTTTGCAAACAAGGTATAGGGAAGGCTTATGAAAAAAAGGAAGTGGTGAATAAAACTTGAATGATTTGAAGAATGAATTTTGGTCAGTGTCAAAAGCTAAATGTGATTCACCATACAAACCACTCATTCATCACCATGCCTACGCTTTCTCCACTAACACTATTATATTCCCTTTACTTACTTTGTACAGACTATTAATCTTTTTCAAGGAAATGATATGCTTCTCTCTTTCTAAGTTGACATGTAATTTTTTTACAAGAAAGTATCAGCATATTCAAAGTAAAAGGCAGATAATTCTTAATTATGCTTTGCCCTTGTAAAATCACTTTTTAAGTTTTTGAGGGCCACCTACATAGAAAACCCCAAATATTATATTCCCTCCACCCTGCCTTTGGGGCTCTCCAGCAAGTCAGGCTGTCTAGGAAAATCTTATTACTGCAGGACTCACTGTCCAAGAAACCATTAGGAGAGAGGGAACAGAAAGAAAAGTATCCCAGGTGACTGTCTACAAATTAATACAGATTAATTTTTCTTTGCTCAGAATCTTAATGGAATACAAAAGAGCTATGGAGAGTCATTTTCAGATGCAATGCTAACAATAAAGCTGAAAGGTGACACCTAGGCATCTATGAATTGTAACAACTACCACCCAACTGAAAGAAACATTAAGTAAAAAGTAATTTGGCCCAAGACAGTATCCCTGGGAACAGTATGAAACAAGCTTCAATGTGTTCCCACGCTGACAATTTATTTAATTGGGAAGGCTATTAAACCATTTGATTGCAATGAGCAAAATTCTATAAGATTATGATGCCTCATACATAACCACAGGCTTATCTTGTCCCCTTGTATTCAATTGGGGACACTTATTAACTTCATCCACAAAGCACTGGACTTTATTGTGGATAGAGTTGAATTCTTCCCAGGAATCAATTCCCATTTTAAATCTAGGCCTAAAGTCTGGGCTTCAGCCAGATGTTTCTAAGAGGAGGATGATTAAAATGTTGCTACTATCATGGTGAACATTTTTCTTACCATTCTCACATTCCAACTTGAAGAGTCAAGATGAACAATACTTCAGGATTATAGATTTCTAGGAAGGTCATTTCAATCCATGTTAGTCTAAAATAAATACTGTGTGTAAAAACTTTTGGATAGTACAGAAATTTGATATCAATGTGCAATATTGAGCTTAATAAAATGGCATTTATCTATGGAAAATAAGGCTGTATACTCTGGAATTATAACCATTTCAATTCATTATTTTCATTAAGAATCACGTTGGAGTTTTTCTTGCAGTTAAATTTATTGTTGTTTTTACTTCCAATGATATTTTAAAGTTTAAGTGTATGATACCAACTCAGAAGATCTGCATTTTTGAAGGAATATTAGAATTAAAATAAACATTTCTCCAAGGGAACCCAGCTCTGAAAAGAGTGATAAACACACATACAAATATCAAAACTACAAATGCTTTAACTTAAGAGTGATATAAGACTTTTTTTATTATTATTATTAGTTCTATGATGTGTTCAAAATTTCGCTTGTCTGGGAACTTTTAATTTTTATAGCTGTATAATACTTACAAAGAGTATTATGCTTAGTGAAATAAGCCAGTCAGTGAAGGACAAATATCATATGATCTCACCCATTATGGGACAATAATGAACAAAACTAACAACAAGCAAAACAGAACCAAGTATATGAATACAATGAATAGGCCTTCAGTGGTCAGGGGGAAAGGGGTTGGGGGGAGGGGGGAAGCAGAGGCAAGAAAGGGGAGCAGCTTAGACAAGAACCTAGTATAAAGGAACCATGGACATGGACAACAGGTGGGATTGACTTTGGGGGGAATGGGTGGGTGGGGAGGGGGACAGAGAGGAGCAAAAAGGGGATGGATGTAATACAACAACAATAAAATTAAAAAAAAAAAAAAAGAATCCTAATCTTTCTATCAGCTGACAACTCAGCATCCATACGTAAACATACAGATATCAATTATAACCCTTCTTGATATTTGTATTTCTACTACATGTTACCTTAATTTCAGTCTTTTTATAATTATTATTTTATTGTTGTTATGTTATATTTATCCCATTTTCCCCCACTTCTCTCCCCTGCCTTACCCTCCCCATCCCTCCTCCCATAGTCAATCCCACATGTTGTCCATGTCCATGGGTCATCCGTGCTAGTTTTTTACTAAACTGTTTCCCTTCTTTGCCTCTTTCTCCCCCTCCTACTCTCCTCTGCACACTGAAAGTCTGTTACATGCATCTGGTTCTATTTTGCTTGTTTTGTTCATTAGTCTCCTGTATTGGGTGAGATCATATGGTATTTGTCTTTCACTGATTGGCTTATTTCATTTAACATAATAATCTCCAGTTCCATTCATGTTGTCACCAAAGATAGGAGTTTCTTCTTTCTTTCTGCTGTGTAGTATTCCATTACGTAAATGTACCAAAGTTTTTTGATCCATTCATCCACTGATGGGCACTTAGGCTGTTTCCTGCATTTGGCTATTGTAAATAGCACTGCTATGCACAACTTACACCATATATTAGAATAAACTCAAGATGAATAAAGGACTTAAACATAAGCAGTGCCTCCATAAACATCCTAGAGGAAAACACAGGCAGTAAAATTTCAGATATCCCACGCAGCAATATTTTCACTGATATTTTCACTGATATTTCTCCAAGGACAAAGGAAATAAAGGAAAAATAAACAAATGGGACTACATCAAATTTAAAGTTTCTCCTCAGCTAAAGAAAACAAAATCAGCAAAATGAAAAGGAAACTAACTGTATGGGAAAACATAATTGTCAATGATACCTCAGACAAGAGTTTGATATCCAAAACACATAAAGAACTTATACAACTCAACACCAGGGAGACAGACAGCCCAATTAAAAAATGGGGAAAGGAAATAAACAGAGGCCTCTCTGAGGGAGACATACAAAGGATCTATAGTTATATGAAAGAATGCTCAACATCACTAGCCATCAGAGAGATGCAAATTAAAACAACAATGAGATACCACCATACACCTGTCAGAATGGCCATCATCAACAAATCAACAAACAAGCGTTGGCGAGGATATGAGGAAAAGGGGAACCTGGTGCGTTGTTGGTGGGAATGGAGGCTGGTGCAGCCACTATGGAAAACAGTATGGAATTTTCTCAAAAAACTAAAAATGAAATGGCTGTTTGACCTAGTGATTCCATGGTTAGCATTATACCCAAAGAACCCAAAACACCAATTCAGAAGAAACTGAGCACCCCTAAATTTCAGTCTTTAAGTAAAATCATATAACTCTATCCATGCAAGGCAGGTGACTTAACAAGTATGATTATCCTTGTTAATTTGACTTAACAGGTATGATTATACTTATATAATTCCTTTCCATAGAAAAACACTAATGCAATTTCACAGTCTTGTATAAGAAGTCCGGAAATTAAATTGGCATCAAGTAAAAGAAATTCAAATATCACAAACAATCTACAAGAAAATTATTATTTTCATATTTCAGATGAGTAAATTAAGGATCAGATAAACTATTGCAGTCAAGGATACCTCACCAACTAGGAGGGCAAGGCTTCGAGGCTGTGTTATAGCCATAGGCCCTCGTAGTGTCTTTAGTAAGAAGTAGAGGTAATGGAATTAAGTTAATTGAGCAAGAATTTAAAAGATCTCCGAATTAAGAATAAAGCAACTTTGTAGGCAGCTTATTTAGTTTGGAATCCCAAGTAAAATATATATATATATATTTTTTTTTTTTTTCTTTTTGGCTGAAAAAAGGATGAGCAGCTTAGAAAATTGACTGCAGGACATGTAGGATAACCAGCTTTCCTGGTTTGCCTAGACCAGGTGGCCGGGACACAGAAGTGCCAGTGCTACCAGGGAGGAAGTTCCAGAAAAATTAAAATGAGCTGGTTGCCCTACGACCCTATCTTTCATTAATATATCTGTTGTGGAAGCCTGAAGATTTAGCAGATGGTAGATAATGCACACTGAACACTTTAATTTACGTGGAACATGACCTTGGATTGCAGCTGCATGTGGTTCAGCATTACCAGCATTACCATAATTTCTCATACGCACACTTCCCCTGGGCCTTGACTTAGTGTAAAATATATGCAATTATGTACTGACCCAGCTGAATTTTTTGTTTCCCACTCCTTGTTAAAATAGGCATACATATCCATACAGTATACATTGAAATTATATTGTTTTACATTTGATTATATCTTGGAAATTTTTGTCACATCACAGAGACCTTAATTCTGGGCTTTATTATGGACTTAAATGTAGGAACTTTAATAAGAGATGTGGATATGGAATTGTTGGCCGTGCTGAAGAACACTGCCTTCAGGGATATTGTCCTGCAATATCCCATAGCTTCTAGTACATTGTCGCTGAATTACTTTCCTGCTTCACCCAATTAGTATGTACCCAATGCTGTTAGAGATAGTGGGTATGTGGGCCTCACATTACTAGAATATAATTGAAAGAAATTAAAAAATTGAAATGTAATATGATCATTTCTATGTACAATTTTTATAAGAGTTCTGTACAAGATTTGATTGTTGTTGTTGTTTTTTTTTTTTTTTCCAGCACAGTAGGTAATCATCTGAGAAATGTGTGCAGAAATGACAGTGAGTTTTTGCTGATTACAAAGATCACCTGGTGTGAAGGACGGCATTTCAACACTTAGGAGCTTATTGCAACAACCAGGTAAGAGATGGTTATTTCAGGTACTGAAGAGTAGGACTGAAGAGAGTCGTAGGTGCTCAGAATACAACAAAGAGCAAGAAGCATAATTTCTCATCGCTTAACAGGGGAAGTAGACAAACAGATGGTCATCCTGATTCAGTGAAACATGTTCAGTGCTAATGGGATTTTAAGTTACATGATTGCAACAGGCAGGGACCCACTCAAAATCACTCCGGTACCTGTGGCAACTCTGTCTCAGAGAAAGAATTAGAGGGACTGTGGATGAGCATTTAACTCCCAAAACAAGGTGGCTATAAAATAAGATGAGCTCAGAATCTTGAATTATCTTTTAATAGATATTAAAATATAATACCATTAACATTGCAAGAGAGACAAGAAAGCATCTTTCATGTCTTCAGTAGTAAAACTCATAGGGTTTAAATCTCCACTTACAAAAGGCAAAGATGCTACTGTTATTTTTTCAACTTAATATAATTTTTTACATAGTCTCTGTATACTAGAATCCTTTGTTGAAAATCCTTAGGACCTTCTTCTAGCCAATCCAGAGATTGATGATTCTCCTCCCCTGACATTCCTGTTCAATTAGATAGAGGTCAGGGAGACATCTGCTGCATATTTCACCAATGAGTATTAAAGATGTCAATGAAATTAAAGTTCTCTAATTTGAGGTCCTGGCACAACACAAAGCAAATTCACCCTTCACTTATTAAAAAGGTGACAATTAGTTGACTTTCTCCACCAAATCCTTCATTTCCAATGTTTAAAAATATTCTCCCCATATTATTTATTGCCTTATTTTGTTAGCTTTAACTTCCCTCTCCAGCCTTCCTGTTTACCCTCTTGATATACAGCTTGACTGGATCAAATGCAGTGGAGGGCCTCATTAAATGCTGAGCAGTAAGTTTTGACAAACTCTACTTTCACACCAGTTCCACAAGAGAAATACATAATATAATTTTTATGGTTGACTGCCTTGAGAAAATTTAACACACCAGAAGCATAATTCATTCAAGGGGGAAAAAATCTCTTTAGCTGAGTTATTACCGGAGTGCAGCTCTGCAGCTGGAAATGAAGTTTGAAAGCTTCTGCGTACATAAGGAGCACAAATGGATTTGGGTCATCAATAATGTGACTAAGTTCAGAATCAAGGAGTTAAGGGATTTCCCTCTTACAAATAATGATAGTGTATGCCTTATGCTTGTGTCTCTAAGGTGACCCTGAGTACTGTACTATGTTACCTCATTATAATCCTAACGCCCTATCACATGAACCTGATTGTCCCCATTTACAGATATGAAAGCTGAGGATCAGAAATGTTGACTAACTCCCACAACAGTCATGTCACTGGTATGTGCTGAATCCAAGTCTGTTGAATTCCATAGCCAAGGCTTTTCCTATGGTTTTCATGGAGTTTTTGCTTCTTATCTTAAATAGAACATGTGTTCATTATTGAATGCCTATAAACCATATATGTGATAGATCCACTGTTTGCTAGTGCAAGCATGAGAGAGTACTAAGTGTACAGCAGGAGGTAATCTGATACAAAGAAGAGCAGTCAGAAGGTTTTAGTCTCAGAAACTTCATGCAATGAACTTCCCATAGAGGAGTAGATGATGAAGAGGATGGGAACCAGAGCTGATTTTGATTCTAATACTCAAGCACATGATAATGTGTATCCTTTGCCAAATCATTCATGTGCTGCTGTTTACAAAATCTAATTGTGTCACACTGTGGAGTATGAAATGCTAAGTAAAAATGTTCCTTTGCCATATTTATCTATATATATATATAGAGAGAGAGAGCTTAGATTTTTCAATATTTGCATACATCCAACACAATTATAAAGACAGAAACCCACTGCAGTGGTACTTTTAAAAAGTCATTTAGAAAGTAAACAAGAAAAAATGTAGGACCAATATCATGGGATATATTTATTATGCCCCTTTCTCTATGGATTTTCCTTTAACCATCTAATTCATTTGATGCATCTATTTTAGAATTCTTTGTTGCAAGAAATAAGCTGAAATGGTCCTCAAGAAATAAAAAGGAAGGAATGTGGTCAGATATCAGAAGAATGAAAGCTGGAAACCCAAAGATATCCAGCACTTATATTACTCACCTCTCATCTTCACTGCTTTCTGTAATGCTGGCTCAACTTGATCAGTAAACTTTCTCTGATATTCAGCCAACCTGGAAGGCAGAAGATGGTTAATAGTCCTGAGTTTATATGTTATTATGAAAACAACCTGTACAGATATTCTTAGTGCTTTTTCCAATTGTTTGGAAAAGGAACACCAATATTCTCATTTTATTCAAACCTTACCTCCTGGTCTAGTCAATGTGATCAGTGACTCATAAGGTGCAAACATGGTATGTTTAGGGATCTGAGATTAATTGAGAATCATGCTAATCAGAACACAGACTTTCAAAATGCTCTACAACATCTTTTGTTGAGTTATTCTAGTTAGAGCCTCTTTGCCCAAAATACATTCCTGTTGCCAATTTTTTTCTCAAAATATGTTGGTAGTAAACCTTATTGTATTTCTCTATTCATAAGGGGAGTCTTGACACAGTTGATGGGATACATTGACTTTCTTGTTTGCCTGACCAATGTTTGTCATAGCATGGCCATTTAGGTCATGGCAACTGATGTCAATTAGAATTAAATTAGCCACAAGGACATTTTGCTAAGATTAGAGAATGTCTACTTTTGTCCCTTATCATTTACCTATATCTTATTTTCAGTCTGTACAACCCCTGAATGAGAACCTTAGTCAGTGTAATTTAGTTCTTATTAACTTTATTGTGGTTTTTGTACAATTATCTTGTTTGATCTTAATTGTAGAAATGAATGCCTTCTGTTTTTATATGATAAACCTCTTGAGAATAGGGGAAATATTCAAATGGTTTTTCCTAAACATTTGTCAACTTTCAAATGGGATATCTTAATAATTATTATCTAATAGCAATGAACACCATGGAGATGATGGGAATAAAATTAAACAATATATTAATCAGTAAAATAATAGAGTCAATAACTAAGAGTAAGTATCTACATTCCAAGAATATAATGCCTGGAGACAAATCAACTGTCTCTTGTGGTTTAAAGACCTCAGATCACTTCAAAGAAAGTTGAAATATTTTGTGAATTCTCATGCTAAAGCAATAGTTCCATAATATAGTAGAGACAGTAAAATAATCTAAGGACAAACATTATTTACTTCTATAGTATCTAGTGAAAGCAATAAGCTTATGCTAGGAACAAACTTTAAACAACAGCTGTAAACCAAAAGGTAAGAAGAAGTGGCATCAGAAGAATGTTGATGAAGTACAGAAATGATAGTCAAGATCTGAATTGAACAACCCATGAATCTGGAGTTTTGAGTCAAAATAGTAGCAATGTATTGAGGACTAGAGATTCCAAGTGTTCTTTTGATTAGTACTAAGATATTCCATGATCCCAAATGTTACTGTCCCATAACTAACATTTATGATTCTGGAGAATAGCTAGTTTTCCAAGCTTCTTAATGTAGTTGTAAATTTAAATCATATATCAGAATTAACCAGGAATTTTTTAAAAACTCTGGATGTCTGAGCCTCTTCACAAATCAGTTAGTTGGATTTCCTCCTAACCCCAGCTGGAGCTGGGAACCCAAACCTAGAAGCACTGATATTTCCAGTCAGGAGTCACAACCTTAACCTTCAACTAGGCTAACTTAAGGCATCATTTTTCTAGTTTCTGGAATCTTTTTTTTCTTACATTTGTTATTCATTCATTTATCAATTCATTCTTTATTATATCAGTCCAAGTAGTGGTGACTGCATTTCTTTGAAGAAGTAATATTGTGTTAAGCAGAGACCTAAAAGGATGTGATATGGGTTATTTTTAAAGGGGTGGGAGGTAAGAGGAGTTTGAGCGGAGGAATCATCTTGTACAAAACCCTTGATTAAGAAAGAGCAGCCATACATTTAAGGAAATGAAAGAAATCCACTATGTTGGAAGCACATAATACAATGAAAGATTAGTAAGGTATGAGCCTGAAGAAGTAGCAAATGTCAGCTAATGCAGAGCTTAGAGAACTTGTTCAGAATTTAGATTTTAAATTGCTTTTGTTGTTGCTGTTGTTGTTGTTGTTGTTTTAAGCAAATTCAGTAGAATACCACTGAAAGGTTTTTAAATAGCAAAGGCCATGGTCCAGCTTGCAAATTTAAAAAATTACTGGCATTATAGCTGTTGTCTAAAGAATGATTATAACAGGGGGGAATTTGCAGTGAGATCAATTCATAGACAATTACACTAGTTCAAGTATAAGACAATATACTTATTATATGTGGGACATGAACAAATTATTTAATACTTAACTATTAAGTGCGTCAATAATTTTTCTACTAGAATGAGGATAACAACCTTTCTTTCTTTCTTTCTTTTTAAAGATCTAATTGGCTTTATCAAGCAATCATGAGTTGGCAGCATCCCATAAAGCAACTAGAGGGGTGCTCCATGCTATTTTTTTCTTAATGTCTATAGAAATATATAGTAACCAACTGTTGATCTCCAAAAGACCATCAGAAAAAAAAAAAAATGTGATCTAGCAAATCTTAGTACGCTAGTAGACTTAACTGAGATGAGAGAGAACATACCCTTGATATATCTTAGAATTTTCTCGAGTCATGACTGAAGCAGATATTTATATAATTTATATTATTTAATTGAATGATTTTTAAGGAGGGATTTGAAAGTTGAATAATTATTTGAGATTGGATAGATTTTATGATTCAACATCTGTAGTTTGATCACTGGAACATGCTGAAGGACTTCTTTAATGAGTGCAGTTATTCTTGGGGTATATGTACTATTAGAGTAGGTTCATGGTCTACCTTCCAGGAGCAAGGAGTTATATTTTGTTGTTGTTGTTATTTTCTAGAATTAAAAAAAATATATATGTATTTACTTTCAGAGAGAGAGGAATGGAGGAAGAAAAAGAGAAATATCAATGTGTGGTTGCCTCTCACACAACCCCAACTGGGGACCTGGCTCATAGCCCAGGCATATGCCCTAATTGGGAATTGACCTGGAGACCCTTTGGTGCTCAATCCACAGAGCCACACTAGCCAGGGATGTTGTTTTGTTATTATTGTTCAGCACATGTATGGGGAAATTTTATATATTCTAGAATTGTTCAACTTATGAATAGGTGGTGTTTCCAAATACTCATAAGAAATTTATATTTTGGATTTAAAAAGGAGAAACTAGAATTCACTGGGATTCTTGGGACTCTGAAAAACATTGTTATTCCTTTTATTCATAGTATTGCAATTTTTTTTCTGATAACCTATATTAAAATTTTCAGTGTTTATTTTTTAATCCTCATTGAGGACATGCTTATTGATTTTAGAGGAAGAAAGGGGGAGAATGGAGAAAGAAAGGGGGAGAAAAATTCATGTGAGAGAGAAACATTTATTGGTTCTTTTTTCTATGCACCCTTTTTTCTATGTGCCTTAACCAGAAACCCAACCCATGACCTTTTGGTGATGCCTCCTATTCAGATGAGTGACACCAGCCAGGGTCATGCCTCCTATTCAGATGAGTGACACCAGCCAGGGTCATAGTTGTTTTTGTTTTTTTTAAAGACATGATGATAAGTGCATTATTTATTACTAAAATGAACCAATATGTTGGAATAAACTGTATATTTTAATAACATTCAAATTTTTCTCTATGTAATACATAAAAAGGGAAAATTTAAAACAAAATAAATGCCACATAATAATAATTTTAGAATTTAAAGAGTAATAAAAATATTTAATGTTTGAATGTTATTCTTAAAACTTTAGATCACATAGGCCTTATTATTGTCTTGAAGTTGTTGTTAAGGTACATGTTACTTTCAATAAATTCACTTTATTTTTAACTATAAATATATTTGCTTGATCAGATTTGTATTTGATGTTAAAATTCGTGTTGCTTTTGTTAATTCAGATATTAAATCTGTCTTGCTTTCATATCAGAAATCTGTCCAATAACATATACATCTGCTTCTTGAATCTCTTCTATTACAGTAGTTACAATTAACTGTAGGTGAAAGAACATATTCAAACACAAAAATATCACAAGTAAATAAAATTGGGTAGTATTAAAATAACTTTATACATAGTTCTCCTAGCCAAGGTAATAGCATTATATAGAATAACATTTTTAACGTACCTAATTAAGGACTATTGCTTCTAAAACTTTTCTTTGAGTATTGTGACAAAATTCACTAAAAAAATATACAATGCCTATAGACATATAAATATGTATTTTATTTATAATAATGACTTACCATTAGACAGAACCAAGAAAATACACTTACCACACAGCAATGATGGCTATAAGCAAGACTGATTAGATCATGACCAAACCCGCCCTCCAAAATATCCAGCCTTATTCTTCAACTATGTTGACACTGCATCCAGTTTTTGTTTGCTATGTGACATCAATTACCTTAAACTATTCTATGTCTATTTGTTTTAATTCTTAAAGAAAAATTATAAAACTGTAGCAAGTATTCCTAATTTCTTGACTTATTTTTGGTAATTAGAATCTGGAAAAACATTTGAATTTCCAGAGAGAGGACAGTGGAATTTTTGCATGGAAACATTAGGCACAGAAAAGTATCCTGAGTCATATTACTATTTAAAACAGGTTTTATGCACTTTCAGCACTTGGCTGTTATAAATAGTCCCACTTTGAACATAGAGGTGCATAAATTCTTTTGAATCAGTGACTCAGACTTCTTAGGGTCTATTCCCAGTGGCAGAATCACTAGATCAAAAAGCAGTTCCAGTTTTAGGTTTTTGAGAAATTCTGTGCTGTTTTCCACAGTGATTAGATGAATCTGCATTCCCAACAACAGTGTGCTAAGGTTCCCTTTTCTCTGCATCCTTGCCAGCACTTATTGTTTGTTAACTTATTAATGATGGCCATTCTGACAGGTGTAAGGTGATGTCAAAATGTGATTTTAATTTGCATTTCTCTGATGGCTAGCAATGTTGAGCATATTTTCACATGTCTATGGGCCTTCTGTATGTCCTCCTTGTAAAAGTATCTATTTAGATCCTTTGCCCATTTTTGAATTGTATTTCTTGTCTTCCCGGAGTTGAGTAATATAAGTTCTTTACATATTTTGGATATCAGGCCTTTATCTCATGTATCATTGGCAAGTATATTCTCCCATATGGTTAGTTTCCCTTTTCATTTTGATGGTGGTTCTTAAATCAAGCAGAAGCATTTTAGTTTAATGTAGTACCATTTGTTTATTTGTTTCTTTATTTCTCTTGACCTAGGAGATAAATTAGCAAAAATATTGCTATCTGGGATATCTGAAATGTTCCTGTCTGTTTTCTTCTAGGACTTATGAGTGGATCAAAAAACATTATTTATATAGTGGAGCAGAAAGAAAGAAGGAACTCCTACCTTTAGTGACAGCATGGATAAAACTGGATAATATGCTAAGTGAAATAAACCAATTAGTGAGAGACATACCATATAATCTCACCTATAACAAGAATCTAACAAACAAAATAAACTAATGAACAAAATTGAACTGTAGGCAAGGAAACACAGATCAGACTGAAAGTGATCAGAGGGGATGGGGCCAGGGGATAATGGTGGAAAGAAGGGGAAGGGACTAGACAAAAAAAGATGTATGAATGACCCACAGAAATGAAAACAGTATGGGAATTGACTGTGGGAGAGGGAATGAACTGGGTGGAGGAGGGCAAAGTGGGGAAAGATGGAGACAACTGTAATAGAATAACAGGAAAGATGATTTTAAATAAGTAAAACAGGTTTTATTAAT
The DNA here is from genome assembly GCA_004026585.1 of Noctilio leporinus. Classification (NCBI taxonomy): domain Eukaryota; kingdom Metazoa; phylum Chordata; class Mammalia; order Chiroptera; family Noctilionidae; genus Noctilio; species Noctilio leporinus. The sequence continues at coordinate 222,533 of PVIW01002056.1, forward strand.
TTTTCAGTCTTAAAGGTTGATCAACATCAAGCTTAAAATAACTTAAAATAACATCAAACTTAAAAATAACAGTCAAAAATAATGCTGAAGCCTTGGCAGGTATGGTTCAGTGGACTGAAGACCAGCCTGAGACCCCAAGTGTTGCTGGTTCAATTCCCAGTGAGGGAACATACCCGGGTTGCAAATCAGGTCTCCAGCCAGGTCCCCAGCTGGAGACAGGTGAAAGGCAACCATACATTGATGTTTTTCTTCTTTTCTTCCTCCCTCCCTTCCCACTCTCTAAAAATATGAATAAAATATTTTTTAAAAATAATGCTGAATACATTTATCTATAATTACTATTATTGCAACAACTATTTGAATGAAGTGTTCACTTAATGATAAAAGGATCTGGTTGAAAAATAGAAGGAAGATGAGAAGTTCAGTTCAGGTATTAAGTTTAAAATATAGGGTACTCAAGAAGTGATATCAAGGACATAGAAGGGTATAGAGTTTGAGCTAAAAAATCCTAATGGGTAGATAGAAATATTATTGATACATAGATGGTATGTGTTTTCCTCAAAAAGGCTGTTAAATTTATTAGCTTGATCAAAAATGGTTCTTGCAAAAGTTAATTAACCAAGAATGGGACAATTGTAATGAAATGCTAAATTTTAAAAATCCATTATAGAAATTAAAGTTTACACACACACACATATACACACACACACACGCAATATTGCCAGCAAATATAAAGTGAATGTAATATGACAAATAGGACAGCAAGAAGGCTTTTATATATTTAAATTGACATCTGACCATATTTCCAGTTACCATATCTTCTCTTCAAATTTGAAAAAAATAATATGTTGATTTCAATAACGAAGTTTTTCTTCATACAAAAATCGAATATTGCCAACAAGTCACAATAATGCAATTGGTAGAGGATTAAAAAAAAAAAAAAAGATAAATACTAATTAGGAAGAGAGGACAGAGCCCTCATGGAGAATTTGTTTCCATTACCATCACCTTGACTATGTGTCTTCACAGCCATGAGGGCTGACCTACACCATGGCCATTTATTTGGGCAGGGTATGAATGAACAAAAGTGCCTGAAAGCTGCTTTCTCAGACCCCTCAGGTTACCATGGAAGTGGCAAAAACAGGAAAATGGGTTCAGAGATCACAGCTATGATTTAATGTTTTTTCTATTGCTCAATCTTATCAATTTGGGAGTCTATCAGCAGGTTCACTGAGATGAAGTGAATAATTGAAAACTTTAAAAAATAACATATATATTGCTTATTCAAGCCATTCTAGACCAACCAAGCAAATTAACTCATTCCGGGTTTTTGTTTTTTTTTAAATATGTTATTTTAGAAAAGCAATGAGAGAGGGAGAGAGAGAGAGAGATCTAGAAACAGATATACAGAGAGGAGGGAAAGAAAGAGAAAATCACTGACTTATTATTCTCTTCATTTATGCATTCATTGTTTCATTTTTGTGTGTGTCCTACTGAGTTTTAAACCCTCAACATTATTGTAATGAGACAACCTAGCTACCTGGCCAGCACTAAGTCATTTTGTTTTTAATGGTAGGACAGTCACATGGAAGATTTCTAGTTTGAGAAATAGCTCCTGTTATGTACCCTGTCTCGGTAGTGTGGCCTATCATAGCAGGTATCCTATAGGGTCCAGTGGCACAGCCTCCCCTACCACCCAAGCTGGATACTTGATGTGCTCTATTGTATGGATTAAGTATACCCTCTTCTTACAGTTGAGCCTTGATTGCTGTTGGCAGGTCAATGGGAGAGATTTACCCAACCCAGTCATTTGCAGAGAGCGGCTGTGACCACTGACCACCAACCTCCACCCTATGTGGAAGATTAGCTGTGCAAGGGCAAAGTGGGAGTCCTGTGACATGATCTGTAGCTATCCACTGGGTACACAGGCTCTGAAATTTCCTGAGTGGTGCAGGCCAAGCTTAGTCCCTACTTGTGTTCTTGCTGGGGCCACCTTGTATGAGCTTTAAGGCAATCTGAGATGGCTACTACTTGTGCTGGGGTAGGAGATTTCCAGGCAAAGTCAAATTGTAAGGCTAGGTTTGCTGCTGCTAGTGCCAAGCCTGTGGCCACATAACAAGGGGTATGAGGGCTGAGGCTTTACTGGGGCCAAACAGTTGCTTGTTTGATAGGATTTAAGAAGTTATGAAGCATAAGGCAGGACCAATCATTCATATGGAAAAGTCACTATTAACTGCAGGTGGGACGGAGTCTCAGAGGATATATAGGGCAGGTCAAACAGTGTTAAGCAGGTTGATGTAGTCCCAGATATGGCACCTGCCTATTGGCTCTATGGCTCTGTTGGGAGATGGTTCAGAAAAGGGACAATGGGCTCTCCCACCTCTCTGTCTGGGACAAGGCTGTCCCTGAAAGCCTGCCTTGATGCTAGATGCTTCAGTTCCTCCCTGTGTGACCCTGGTACCTTTCAAGCTGTTACCCCAATGCTGGAGCTCAGAGGGACTGGACTCTGAGTAGGTCTATGTGTGGGTATTTTTTCTTTTAAAGATTTTGTTTCATTATTTCTAGAAAGAGGGGAAGGAAGAGAGGCAGAGAGGGAGAGATACATCACTATATTATTGCTTTTCACCTGCCTCCAATCACAGACCTGACTGGAGACCTGGTTTGCAACCTGGTTATGTGCCCTGGCTGGGGAATTGACCTTTGAGTTCACAGGCCGGCACTTTATCCACTGTGCTACCAGCCAGGGCCTATGTGTGGGTATTTTAAGGGGAACAGCTTGGTACTCTAGAAGTTTCTCCCACTGATTAAATCCCTACTAGTTTTTATAGCCAGAAGTTATGGAGACTTGTCTTCCTGCCCCTGGTGCCCTGGGGCTGAGGGGCTGGTGTGATGTTGGGACTCCATTTTCCCAGGATATCCCTCCTGAATTTTTACCTACCACATGTGGATGCGGGACCAGCCTGTTCTGCATCCCTGCCCCTCCTACCAGTCTGGATGAATGTGATTTCTTTAATTTTATAGTTGTCAGACTTCCATTCACCTCGATTTCTGACAGTTCTGAATGATGCTTGTTCTACATTTTGGTTGTAATTTTGATGTGTTGTACGAAGTTGTCAGATGCATTTATCTATGCCACCATCTCTACCTAATACAGAGAAACAAGCACAGGGAGGCTGCTAAGTTGAAGAGACATAGAAACATGGCTCAAGTTAAAGAACAGACTAAAACTCCAGAGAAAAAAGATGGAAATAAATCTATTTGCAAAGTACAAAGCACTGGTTATAAGTGTGCTCAAAGAACTTACTGAGGACCTCAACAGCATAAAAAGATCCAGTCATAAATGAAGAATACATTTATTGAAATAAAGAACAACTTACAAAGCCCTGGCTGGTGGGACAGTGGATAAGGCACCAACCTGTGAACCCAAAGGTTGCTAGTTTGATTCCCAACCAGGGCACATAACCAAGTTGTAAGCCAGGTCTCCAGCCAGGTCCGTAGCTGGAGGCAGGTGAAAGGCAACCATACATTGATGACTCTTTCCATCTCTGCCTGTCTCCCTTCCCCTAGAGAGGGAGATGATAAATAAAATCTTAAAAAAAAAAAAAAAGAACAACTTACAGGAAAACAATAGAGTGGATGGAACTGAGAGTCAACTCAATGATTTGGAACATGAGAAACAAAAAGTAACCCAACAGAACAAGAAGAAAAAAGAATCCAAACAAACAAGAATAATGTAGCAGCCTCTGGAATGTTTTCCAGCATTCCCAGTATTCCCATCATAGTGGTGTCAGAAGGAGATGAGGAGGAGCAAGTAATAGGAAATCTATTTGAAAAAATATTGAAGAAAAGTTTGCTAATTTGGTAAAGGAAATAGACATATAAGTTCAGGAAGCATAGTATCCCAAAAAAGAGGGATGCAAAGAGGCCCACTGCAAGACACACCATAATTAAAATGCCAAAAGTTAGAGATAAAGAGAGAATCTTAAAAGCAGCAAGAGAAAAGTAGTTAGTTCCCTATAGGGGAGTTCCCATAAGACTCTCAGCTGATTTCTCAAAAGAAAGCTTGTAGGCAAGGAGGGATTGACAGGAATATTAAAAATCATGAAAAGCAGGGACTGTCAAGATTACTCTACTCAGCAAAGCTAACATTTAGAATCAAAGTTTCCAAGATAAGAAAAAAACTAAAGGAGCTTATCATCATCAAACCATTATTATATGAAACATTAAAAGGACTTATATAAGAAAAAGAAGATTAAAACTATGAACAACAAAATGGCAATAAATACGTATCCATCAATAATTAAATCTTTTAAAAAACTCAGGAAACAAGAAGAATAGAGACCAAAGCATGCATATGGAGACTATATTAATGGGAGGATGTTGTGGCACAATGGGTGAAGAAGTGAGAGAATTAAGGAGTATAAATAGGTAGTTATAGAATAGCCATGTGGATGTAAAATACAGAATGGGAAATGAGGAACCAGAGAACTTACACACATGACCAATGAATCTGAACAATGATGTGGGAATTGTGTGTGGGAGTGGGGGGTGCTGGATGAAAAGAGGCAAAGGGGAAAATCTGGGACAACTGTAATAGCATAATCAATTTAATAATTTTAAAAAAAGAACAGATACTATGTATGGACTCCTTATTTCAAGTTGGCTAACTTGGACCAACCCTATGAAAAACATTTGCTGAGCACCAGTAGCAAGGACCAGGTGAAGCCAGAGGACTGAGGTGGCCTCTCTTCCACATGAAGTCAGGCTGTCCCAAGGCTGGCAGGTGGTCTCCACATGCAGATCAGACTGTGACCAACAGGGCCAGTCTTATGACCCAGGCTGAAGGACTGTGGTTTAGGACTGTCATAGAAAATGGTGACAAGGGTGGATTAAGTTAACCACCATAAAAGCCATTCTGGCCAGTCAAGAAATATGAGGTTGTTCCCCATGATGTTATCTGTACCAAATATACACAAAATATACAAGAAACTGTGAGCAGCTAAGCAGTGACTCTGGAGGGTGAGATTGTGGAGAGCCCCAAGGCAGGAACTTGTTTAGTTCTTCCCCCTGGACAAGAGAAAAAAATCCTGATTCTGCCATAATAATAAGGCAAAGATAATTTTTAGTTTTAAGAAAGCCATGGAAGAGTTTAAAAACTATTTTAAATTAACAAAGAAAATGAATCTTCAAGTAGCTATCTGGATAAGTTATTTGTCCCCTATAAGCCCACAATCTGTCCACTGTTTTGTCTTTCCCTGTAACTTGAGCCTGACATGAAGTCATAGAGGTGAAAGAAGAACAAATCTCTGAAAAGATATCTTTACAGAATGTACAGCAAAGTTGTGCGCCATGACTCTCAAGATTTCAGTAAGATGCACCTTTTTTGTTAGGTCTTGGTAATTCCGTGATGCATGGGATGTTCAGACAGGTGTCTCTTTCCCGTCTCTGATTTGTGCCAGCCTTTGGCTGCTCCTTTTGTCTCTGTGGCACCATCTTAAGGCCCCTGCATATCAGCCAACCCCTCTCATGCTCCTCCTAGTCCTGTTGGAGGCTCTGGTTTGTGTTGCTGCAGCAGGGGCAAACAGAGCTGCATGCAAAGTTGGGTTATGGTCTCTAGCTCTTCATGGATTGCTTGATTCAAAGGGTTGTTTATAGTGCTAGCACTTTTTCCTGCATCTGTAAATCTTCCAAGAGAATCTCAAGCTCCTCTTCATCTTTCCTCTCACTTGCACTTTCAAAAAGGAGCATTCCTCAGGCTCACTATGACCCTGTTGCTGAAATTTGGCAATCTCAGCTCTAAGGTGTTCACTCTGTTTTTCCTGAAGCAATCTCTCAGCACAGAAACTGCTTTATTGCTAGAGACTCCTGTTCGGTCAGAATCTCATTCTCCTGGACAAGGAGAATATTTTTAACTCCATCATTTTCAGTCATTTCTACAATACTTGGGAAGAAATATCCTCTTTTGAAAGAGTGGTTTTCTCTGTGCAATCACACTCTTGTCTTTTCACTTCCCCCAGTTTTAAGGGATGTCAAAATTCTTTGTACTTCCTATAATCTGTCTTCTTTCGATAAATCCATTATCTCACCCTGCAGATTTTGATGTCAACAATGCAAAAGAAACTCCTGCCTTATGATTTCCTCCTGATTCTCTTCTGGGTCACAGTGGCCATGTTAGACCAGCAGAGAGGTTTCATCACTTTGCTTTACTATCATGTTTCTGACAAGCTCTTGCACATGGGTGAAAAACTTATATAGGACACCATTGCTCATCTGAATGACTGGGCTGAGCATTATTGAAATGTTCCATGTATTTATATTTGGTTCCAGCATCTTTGAGATAACATGGCCTATGTGCATGACCACCCAGGAAACCAGAAGAGTTACATTCTGGCAGCTGTTTCAATAAGGACTGAAATACCTTCACTTTCTCGCTTTCTGTGCTCCTCCCACAAGCCCCTTCAAGGCAAGGCTGAAACCTTTGGTAAGCAGACTTTCTAGAAGGTCTCCTAAATACAGCTTCAGCAAACTGGCTACAGCATTAGGTTCATGTTCTTCCAAGTTTGTCGACTCCTCACTTGTCATAGGCTGCTTTCAGCTCATCCACCTTTAATTCTACATGTTCATGGAAAGCTGCAGGCAGTCAAATGCCGTTATATATCATGGTCAGCTCTGCTGCCTCAGTGAAAGGAATTCTAAAAATAAGTTGGAGATTCAGAACATCAATCTGAGGTGCCTGTGGCTCCTGACTTGGCTTTCTTTTCTTCCTTTCCTTCCATTGTTTAACAACATCAGCTGCTGTCTTTTGACTTCTATGTGTTCCTTTGTGCTTTTCTTGTTTATGTTTCTCCGATTTGGGTTTCTCTTTTAATTTCTTTTCTTTTCTCTTTTAAAGAAAAGCTGAGCTTTATAGAAACATGAATTCTCTTGGATCTCCTCATTTTGGAAGGACTTTCAGCTTCATATCCAGAGCTGTCTTCCTGAAAAGCCTCATAGTCTTCAGTCTTTATTTCCTTTTTCTTAAAATGTCCTCTTTTTCCTTCCCATCATCTTTTTCACCATCAGACACTATTATCAGGCTAAGGCTATATCATATTCAAGTTTGTATCCTCATTATAAAGTATATTGTGTAGCACAGAAGTTGCTTCGTTGGGGCTGCTTACAAAAACAACATGGTATATGAGTTCTAGGCCTATCACCATGGGAGGGTTTGTTTTGACTTCCGTTTTATTTTGCTTTGCTTGCACCATAATGTTACTGGAGGAAACAGGTTCTTCGGTAGTGTTGCAGGGTGGAGGGGGGAAGAATTTCAGGGACACTCATGTAAGAGAAGTTGTAAGCCATAGTGAGAAGACTCATTAGAGTGAGAAGTGACAGTCCACTGTCAGATTGCCAGAGAGTGGGCAGGTTAAAGGGCAACCACTGCCCTAAGAACTCTGTTAAACTTTCTCACATTCCCTTGGGTTTTGGAAAGGAAAAGCTTTCATTCTAACCACCCAGTTGTTTACTGAGTTTTCCCAGGCTCGTGCCTTCCCGCTTTGTGGTTGCCATTTTGGCTCCTACTGCTCACACCTTCTAGTTTTGCTTGGCTGCTTGGTTTTTAATGTGAATACACTTAGTAAAAAGAATGTCCATCTGTTTTCTCCTCCCATATCCTCTTCTCCAGTTAGTAAGGTTGACTCAGTCTCCCTCGTCCAGGGCCTGAGACAAGAGCCGTCCTTCCTTCCTTCCTGCCTAGTGGGTGTTTCGCTCTGGATGGCAGAACAACGTCTGTTACTCCCCAGGGCTGGATGTATAGCTGTTATTACTGACTTGATCAGACATAATTACAAGTCTGGTTCCATTTGCCCCCTCCTTTTTTGTTAATGTTTAACTGCTTATTCCAGCAATGATAACTGAGTCCATTTTTAAAAGATAACTTTCATTTGCTTATTTGTCTTTGTTCTTTTTGTTTTGCTGGCTCGATTACATAATTTTGCTGACAGTGGTTCAGCATGAGCCACACATCATAGAGAGTCAGATTTGTTGCAATAGGGAATCATATCTCAGAGCATTATTCTTCACTACCCTCTTGTCCAATAAATATTCTAGGCAATATGAGAGCAGATTTCTGAATAACTATACCATCTTAGGTATAAAGTTAAGATTTTTAAGAATCTAACTTGACAGTAGAGGAGACGTATGAAGGGCCAGTATTCAGGCACACATGAATAAACCAAAAAGTACCAAACTCCTGCAAAACTATTCTAGATACAAGAATGACAGGAGAAGAATAAGGGACTAATGCTGCATGAATATGACAACCAGCAAGGAGCACACATCAGAATATAAACGTAGTCATTTTTACTTTTTTAATAGGTTAACTTCAAATGTAGTTTTTTTGCTGATACTTGAAAACTGTAGTTTTAAATCCAGAGTTCTTATGAAAATTAGAAAAGATGCTGGTATATTTCATCTAAGCCAGGAAAGGGAAGAAAGGAAAGAATGAGATGGCAGATAGAGAAGAGAGGAAGAGAGAAAAAGAAGGAAGGAGGGAAAGCAACAGCTATTTTTTTTAACTAGAGAATCCCATGTAGAACAAATTAGAGAAATGGAATTACCATTAGAACTAAATTATTATTAGAACCCCATAATAATATTTTCAGCTGGTAACTTCCAACAAATGTATACTAAAATTAATGGGTGAGGACATAAGCAAAAAAATAATAAATAAATAATAATAATATATAGTATATACAATATATAATTATTATATATAGTATATAAGTATGTAATAATTATATATATAATAATTATATATATAAATTTGTATAGTCTCGAGTTATCTTTCCCAAAGAAGTTAGCAATTATAGAAGAAAAATAGTAAAACCACAGGAAAATTCTGGCCTATGCCTCCTGAAGGATACTATCAAGATTAATATCATCAGTGTAATACATAAACATTGTGTACAACTTAATATGATGTTCTGAGTAGGGACCTTCACCTCTGGAACTCTACATAACCTAAATGTAATACAGAACCTAAATTTAAAGATGAGCTCAAATTGATGGACATTACACTAAATAATTAGCTAATGCTCTAAAAGTATTGAGATCAGAAAAGATGAGAAGAAACTAGTGATTTTCACACATCAAAGGAAACTAAGAGACATGAGAACTGAATGGAATGTTGAATTCTGAGTTGAATCCTGGATCAGAATAAAAAAGACATTAGTTCTAACAGTAAGCCAAAATGAATTTCTTAATTTTATTCATGTGCTTTGGTTTTTTTCTTTGTCAATAGAGAGAAGCTAGGTGAGAAGATAATTGTTTTCTTTTTTTACCATTTTTTATTTCTATTTCTTTGCATTTCAAAAGAATATCATTCATCTCAGAACAATTATTCATACAGATCCCCCTAAACATATTCTATTGATTCTAACACCCTAGAGAGTGCTAGAAAAAATCCAAAGGATATTATATATAACTCTGCTTGGTTGTAATTTACTAAGTTAAGAGTTAATATATCAAGATCATAAAATGTTATAGTTCTAGTTCAAGCAAAAATCATAAAAAATCAAAGATATAGTATATATTATCATAGTATGCATGAAATTGCCTATCTAGAAAGAAATAGTAAAGTGATAATTGTTATGATGTTAAAATCTCTGAATAGAAATTGCCACAATTTCCAGTTGGTTTATCAATAAGATTGCAATTTCCTTTGAGCCTGCACTGTACTTTTGCCTAATCATTGCTAGAGAATTGTCCCTGCTCAGGAAATGAACCTATCCAGTAATGCTCTTGGAATCCAAAGAAGCTTAGAGACATACCACCCACCCACCCACCCATACACACATACACACACACACACACGCATGTGTGAATCTTACTGACTGTTGCTGCAAGTCACTGGCTCATACCTAGAAATGGAAGTTCAGCTACATCTCTAAACTCAGTATAATCCCTGAGTCATGATAACTAGGAATATCCTCAAGAGGAATGTCTGGATATTAACTTAGGGAAGAAACACAAGGAAAATAGAGCTTTTTGGATATATCTGGGCTTTCTCTGAAGCCCCAGTGCTGACTTGGTTTGCTTTCACCCTTCCAGAAACTCTGTCCCAAAACACGTATCATTTGACCTTCAAATGATTAAGTAATTTCAATTTCCCTTCTCTCTTTCTAGATACAAGTAATCCCTTAGTTTTGTAGCAGAAGTAATGCAGCAGTGGACTTTTCAGGCTTGAACACATTTTCCTCTTTTTCAGAGTCACCTGGAAAGAGAGTTATTATTTTAAAAATAATTTTGTTTATTTTTAATGGTATTCTTAAGTGATCCATGGTTGAGGTACAATGACGATCCACTTCATGAACACATTAAGCCTGTTAATCAGCATTTCTATCTAAATATAAGAATATTATTTTAATTCAGTCTCCTGAATTTATAAAATGAAGAGGACTGCAGAAGAGGTAAATGAAGTCTATAAAGGTAACTAGAAATCTTAAGTGGTTTAAACAAGTTTTTTCAATTTAAATGAATGTATCAGATTTATTATACTTTATTTGAAAAACTCACCTTTTAAATGGATATATCCTTCTTTCACAATTCTTAAATGAGTCCTTGGTTTTCAAAATATTATTTATCCAGGTTCTGCTAGAGAATATGAAAAGCAAATATGTATAATCACCTAACGGGTGATAAAAAGAATTCAGTTTCTCCTTCTTATTCCTAAATGCCTTTCTCACACGCCTATAATAATCATTGGAACTTCAGTGCCAGATGTGTAATTGCTTACTTAAGGTAAAAAGCCCTCAGCTGGAGCCTAATGTCATGTTCTCCCTGACTTGTAGTGCAGTCAGGCTTGTCCTAGAGCATGTTTAGTGTTGTAACAGTGTTTGGCCCCTTGCCTGCTTGGTAGGTAAGGGGTCCTTAATCTTCCCTTGGGTGCTTGTGTGAAGAAAGCTTCAGCAGGACTCCAGTACTGTTTCCTTCATTGCCACTTGTTCCTGTGGGTGCCCATCAGATTTTCTTAGTCTTGCTGTGTTGCATGAATGCTTTGAATGACTGCTTGGATTTTTTTTTTTACTTTGATTAATTTACATCTCAGTTTCTGTTGACTGGTCTATAAATTTAAATTCTTGTATTCATTTCTCTTCGTTAATAAAGGGAAATCAATTTAACTGCCACATAGCAGAAATTTTTCTATTTTTCATGCTGTAAAAGTTATTTTCTTCTAGCAACCAAGAAAAGATTGATTCAATCAGTAGCTGTCCTAGTAACTAATATCGGGGGTGTACTTCTATGGAAGGAGATTTGGTATTCAAACATGAATGTTAGCCATAGGTTTCAGCCCATAGCTAATAAGGACATCATATTCATATTTGGGAAGTTGATATTCTTTGATAAGCTGGAATCTTAAGAATTATGTTTCAGGTGAGTGAAGTGTTTTTAAACGCACATATCTAAAGAAAAAACAATTGACAACCTATTGGACAAATACCGAGCTATCACAGGATACCTGAGAAGAGGAAATCTGACAGGAATTGGGCATTCATGTTCTCTTTCTGTCCTTCCTTTCTATCTCATGACATTCCACAGATACTCTAGCACCTATATATTTATTTTGTTCATTCTTCTCTTCCTCTTAATGCCCTTTAGTTTCAGCTTTTGAATAGAGATGGCCACCTTAAACTTTCATGGCCTCTCAACTCTTCCAGAAGCAAACATACTGAGTGCTAATTCAAAAGCCTCTGCAGGAAGGATCTAATTGAGTTATCTTGGCTCAGATGTTCACCTCTGGTCCAGGTAGCATTGCTTATAGGTCAGCCAGCTGCCTCCTCAGGTAGGTGTGTGAGGAGACTCTCAGAGAAGAGGACCAGAAGCCCAGGTTTTACTACAGGTACTACTGGTTGATCTGTAGCATTTAGAGATAGACTCCAGGTTTTTATTGAACTGAAAGCAGTAATTTGCATGTTCGTTATGTTGGTTTTACATGCAGTTATTTAAAAAGGTAACAAAGTATTTTGATGTCATTGGGAAAATTAATTCATTGCTGGTAAGATTTCTGCTCCTACTATAGAAACACATTTCTATGCACAATTTTCTCATTCTTTTTTTCTAAGCATTTTACTCTCCTTCATTAGGCTAAGATCGTTTTCAAGATTATTTTCACTACACTTAATAATATGAAATTCATTTTCCAGTAGAATTCATGGTGACTTGTTACATACATGCTTCTCTGATTTAATGGTTCTCAAACTTTTGCAGGCATGGTCCTCACCTGGAGAGTCCAGGGAAGGCCTGAGAATTTGTTTTTTATCAAGTTTCCAGGTGAAGCTGATACTGTTGATTCTGAAGTCTCACATTAATAACTCTTGACATAATTCATAGCTACTTTTATTACAAGGAAATATAGCTAAGAAAAGTTCCTTAGCTATGTTTCACCATCTTTATCTAGGCGTAGAGAATATTTTCCATTGTTCTACATCTATATCACATCCCTATTCTAAAATCCTTGGACTATTAAAGTACAAGTGACTTTTGTGATTTTCAGGTCCTGCTTTTTCTGTGCATATTCATACTACATTAATGAGTTTAACCACTCCCATGTACCACCTCTATTATTATGTTTTTTAATATCTTCACCTTACAAAATATTCTCATTTTTTAAGATAGAAGAGAAACACCCCTTTCCTTAAATTTAAAATACTATTTAATTTTTAAAGTAATGTGTCATATCAAATTAAATAGTTTTAAAATGCATATGCAAAAATATTTAATCAATAAAAATGCTTACTATTTATTTTTAATAAAGGAGTAACCATCTCAGTGTCACTTAGCTTAAGCTAGAAAAGATAATAGAAAACATTTCATTTTTTAGTTGTGATATTTGCTTTCATTATAAATCTAAATGCATATGTGTATGTGGACAGAAAAGACAGAAGAGATCCAAGAACTTTTGTTGAAATGGTTAGATATTAATATTTATTCTTAATGCTAATATTGCAAATTATTTTGTTTCAATAATAGAGTTTCAAGAAGATCCCCCATCTCCTGGAGCTGGTCTGGATTTTGTAATGTCTGCAATGTCAAGGAAAAACTAGGTTTTTTCTCCTCCACACTGTCATGCTCTTTCAGGAAAAACTTAAAAATCATAATTTTTTTCATAATGTTCAAAAATGCCTTCAGTGAGTTAGTCAGGTTCTTCTGAAAAGAATATTTTTCAGAATATTTAATGATGAGAAAAGTTCAAGAATTCACTCTCAAGTTACTCTATGTCCTGTCAATCACAGTAAAAAATGTAAAAAATGATGTCATGCACCAAGTAGCCTATATAAAATCTTTTAAATCTCACTAACTTTGTGAGGTTTACATGATAATATTTACATTTTCCAATTAATTTTATGTGAGTACACCCAAAATGTAGTAATTTGTATAAAAATTCATGTGAAAGAATTTTTTTTCACAAATTATAGCATAATGTTAAGGGAGCTTTAAGGCCCTATACATATGTCTAAAATGTTTACCTCAAGTTTTCACAATGCCTGCAAATCATCATAAGCATGCTAGTAGGAGCCACACACTCTAGAGCCATCTGCTGGCTGCATCATTTACTAGCTTCCTGATATCTGGGGAGTTATTTGACCCTCTTGTGCCTAAACTTCTCTTCTGTAAAATGATTTAAATTCCAGCATGTGGTCTGTTTTGCAGGTGCACAGTGGCCTATCCTACTATGATGAGATTTCTTAAGAGACTCTTAGGAGAAGAGGAGTAAGACAGTAATCCCTTCAACCCCCAGTGTTGTTCCTCAGAAATCCTCCAGGGTCATAGAGTTGGGAGGGTGGTGCTGAAGGGTCATCTAGTAGAAGGGATATTACCTTATGTTAGTTACATATTTGTAGGTTGGCTGGATTAAAAGTGGGTAACATACACCTAGTGTTCTATGCAACAAAGGTTTAAGAACCTTGAGATGCCTCAGACCTTAACTAGGGAGTTGAAACATGAATGCTGTTCTATCAGTTTTAAACCTTGTTCTGCTTCCTTAAGGTGGTTCAGCCCAATTGACCCAGCTTCCTACCAAGCCACTGGAAGAAGGCAAGGAAAGAGAAGCCCACTATTAGTGGAAACTAAAGATCTTTCATTCCTTAACTTTATAGGGTTTTTCTGTGTATTAAACCATAATTCATGCAAATAGGTTTGAACAACATAAAAGTATACAAGTGTTCAATGCTGGTTATTCATTTTATTGTCAATGATGTATAATGCACTTTTTGAGGCATCTTGTTTGTTTTGTTTTCCTTAATTTTCTTAATACTAGACAGTAACTGCTTTATAACTCCCTTTTTAGGATATAAAGTAACAATAATAATAGAGCTCAAAGAGGTTAACTTTCATGCCCAAGGTCACACAGCTCAGTGGCAAACAAGGTTGTCAGAATTCAAGCTAGTTTTATTTCCTAAAATACAGATCCTTCACAGCATTATCCGAAGAGCCCATTAGAAATACTAACTGTGGAGCAGCCTCGTACTGCAGTTTATTCAGTAGAATTGGGGTAGCTCTGCAAATTAGTGATTTTAAAAAAATGACATGAACATGAAGATGTCTTGGAACTTACTGAGAAACAAAACCTGTAGATGGAAGAGAAGGAATCATGAAAGCTATCATTCAAAACAAGAGATTTGGGGAAAGTAGACATCATAGAAAACTAGGCCAGAAACCTGGGGTATCTGTAACAATTTACCTACAGGTGACATGAAATAAGAGGGTAACAAATGGATGACTTACTGGGTAAGAGGTTAAGGCAATTTAAGGTAGACTCATAGGGGTGTTATTAGGACAAAGACAAAGTTTAAAAATTGGGAGTGCTTCCAGGAGAGAATCAGGTATGCCCAATAGTATAAATAGTGAACATTAAGAGCAAAGACAGGAGGGAGAAAGAGATTGAAGTTCTGAATACATTACTCTTCACAATTCTTCTACATGACAGGCATGTATCCAATATAATTCCACTGGAACATCATATAAGCTAACACAGCTAATACATTTTATAATCAATTGTCAAAAACTACCCTCCTGACTTCAAATCTATAACTCCTGCTATTTGATAATAGCTATAGTAGCTCATAAAAAACATATCAGGGAATGAAAATAAAAAGAGATGAAGACAAACTTCATCTCCTTTGAAACATGCCCAGGACAGTCCTCTCCACATGGCTTATGATTAATAATCAGGAGAGAACAAATCAGCTGTGGATATTGTTTGCCTCTGATTTCTTGCACCATCTGTTTGTCTATTTTTCTTATTCCAATACAGAGTAACTAGCTCCTAATAAAAAAGTAATTTTCTTTAAGGAGGACATTGTGACAGGCTATGAAAAGAATGGTGATATTTTTGCCCTTTTGTGAAATTGGTAACATTTTTCTTGCAAACTTGTTTTACAACTCAATATTGTATTTATTCTGGGTGAAATTTTACAAAAAAAAATACTGTCTCTGTTGGCTGAATATCTTCTCAGTTACAGAAATCACCCAAATCCTAATTTATTTCAATAATTTGAGATTCCATGGGGCTCTGTAATCAATTTCTAAAACTTTATCAATTTTGTGAATGCTTCTTAAGTAGAGATTCAATAATTATCACAACTCTGGAGATAATATGGTAGAGGGGAAAGTCCAACTTACAGCTGGCCACAGGATTGTTTTATCTTAGAGACCAAGGGATTAGTACATTCAGCTTCTTTCTTTGATAAGACACTGTTGCCATGGTTTCTCCTGTCCCTAGTTACACATCTGCATGAAAAGGGATAAAAATCACAGAAAACCTGTACAAAGAAAGAAGAAACTATGATAAAACAATGTGTACACATTAAATGTGAAATACCCTTCAATATACCACATTTCTCCTTCAGTATCCTGTACTTTCACTAAAACACCCAAATCACTCACATACTTTGAACATTTTTTAATCCTCACCTGAAGATATGTTATTGATGAGAGAGAGAGAGAGAGAGAGAGAGAGAGAGAGAGAGAGAGAGAGATCCATGTGAGAGAGAAACATCTACCAGTTGCCTCCTATATGTGACCTGACCAAGAATAGAACCAGCAACCCTTTGATGGACAGAGGACAGACCAACCAAGTGAGTTACCTTGCCAGGGTGCAAATACTTTGAACTTTCCAAGGAACTTTAATGTAATTTAAGTTCAAGTTAAGAGACTATAAACAACAAAATAAATTTCATATAATCTGTAAAACAAGATAAATGAAAAAATAAATAAGCTTTTCACTGAAAGGTGTTTTTAAAGGAAACTAATTGAAAGATAACCTGTAAGGGAGCCAATGGAAAGGGCTGCTGGACTGTCTCCACCAGTGGCTTTCCCATGGCAATTATGTTCAATGTAATGTCTTCTAGAAATAATTACTTTGAAGTACAACTTGAAGATTGCTTTGAAATCTCCGAAGGAAGATTTTATCACTTTCACTAACTTTTGTTTAAAATATTCTCATTTAATTTAAAAGTATTTCCTATAAGCTCAAAAGCAGTATAGTCCAAGCATTTAGAAGCATGGTTGTCCAGCAGGGCTACTTGCCTTCAATATCAGCTCTGTCAGTTACTGCTGCAAAAATTAAAAACAAAACAAAGAGAAATAAACAAAAAAACACAGTCACTTAAAGTGAAGTAAAGAGGTCGGAAGAGAGGGCTGTCAAATAAAATCTGGCTGACTTTTTGTTTAAAAGTCAATACTACCTATAAAACTCATAGGTCTTTAGTATGCTTGGCTTACATTGACTATCAAACAATTACTAATTGCTACTACTAATAGAATTATTGTCTTTTAATGTAATATTTTGTGATCATTAACTAGTCCATTGGCAACATTATTACAGAATGTTATATGTGTGTGTGTGTGTGTGTGTGTGTGTGTGTGTGTGTATTTGACCAGATCTCTGAACATACTTGTTCTGAACACTCAGGCAAGTTAAATAATTTAAATTCTGGTTGATAATAAACATTGTCTATAAGTAGTTTTAAAAATAAATAACATAAAGAGTTCAGTATAGCTCTTGGAATACAGTAAAAAAATTTTTCCCTTCCAACCATTTAGAATAACCATTTTTAAACAAATTTGTTAAAAAAAAAAAAATAAGAACCTAGCACCAGGTCACATTTTGCAGCCAAATTTTGTGAGGACCTTTTCATTACATTTATTTTAGGCAAACTGTTTTGTTAGTAGTTTTGTTACCTCTTTAAAAAAATTTTTTTTAAGATTTTATTTATTACTTTCAGAGAGCAGGGAAGAAAGAGAGGTAGAGATGAAGAGAAACATCAATGTATGGCTGCCTTTGACCTGCCCCTAGCCATGAACCTGGCTGGTGACCTGGTCCGAAACCTGGCCATGTGCCCTGATTGGGGAATAGAACCAGCAACCTTTGGGCTCACAGGCTCGCGCCTTATCCACTGTGACACCAACCAGGGCTGTTACCTCTTTTAATAAGTGGTGGCTTTTAAACTAAACGCTGAAGTCCTGATCCTATGCTTAAGACATTTTTTAATTCTCTTACCTGGAAAATAATGAGATTTGAAATCTGAATGACCTCTCAGGAATGACAGGAATGACCACTGCAAAGAGAAATGTTCCTCTGATAAAACCTAAGAAGAGACTAATAATGCTGTAGTAAAAGTGTGATAGGCTTTAGAGACTTCCAGAACTTTTGAATTAAAATGTGATTTTGCTCCATTGATTTTAAAAGAGAAATAAAACAATTCAGATGTTTTTGCCTGAAAGTTGTTTTACTGTCAGTGCTAACTGACTTGTATAATGCTCTTGTATAATGTGCAATAAGGTATGACTAGTTCTTTGACTTTACTCTAGAAATATATTCTTTAAGGTAGGGACATACTCAAGCAAGAAAATTACATTCTTTCCTAAATCACATGATTTTTTAATACATTTTTTTAATAGTTAAAAAATATTCTTTCAGGGATTACCACCATCAATAGAGTATGTGGTAATATTAGCTATACTAGGACAGTGAGCTGGACTAGGAATCAAGAAACTTGATTTTATTTCCAGTTTGGATACAAACCAGCTGTGTGACCTTATGAAGGTAATTTTATCTCCTGATTTTAGTTTTTTATCTATTAAATGAGAAAAATTAACTTATTGGATTCACAGCATTCATAAAGTGTCAGAGATGAAATGGACCATAGTCTACAAATAAAGGATCTTGTTTTACAGATGAAAGAACAGAACCCGAGAGGACTATGATGTCTTGTCCAGTGTTCATTTGAATTTGCGGAAAAGTGGAAAATAAAATTCAGGTGTTTTTATTTCAATCCAATGCTCACTTCTAGGTTTTGAAACTTCAGGTATTTGTCTATTAGTAAAAAAAAAGCTATGTAAATAAATTTTATAATTTATAAATATATAATGAATATACAATAAAATGTCAATTATAAATTTATTTATATATGTTTATAAGCATATAACTATATTCAGTATATATTTTACATTAATATAAAATCTATGTACTTAGCATATATTAATATTTATACTGTATGTGTATATTTTATTCATCTTTCTCTTTCCCAGATCATCAATGAAATATAAGGATATTTTTTATATATTTGTTAATATTTATTTGAATTACTAGGAAATTGACATTTAAAAATCTTTTGATGCAATGCAAATAATATTTGATAATGATTACTTGGCAGCACACCTATAATCACTGATATTTCAAATTCTGCTTAAAGATAAACTACCTTAGGAAGTTTTTTTCCAATTATACAAAGTCATTATATAGGTGTTCCCAAAAGCAACAAAGAATTAAACCTGTATAATATCACAGAGAAATGCTTCCTGCAATGACATGTGACTAAGTTCCAAGGTTCTCATAGGATGTTATTTACTTGATAAATTTACTTCAACTTGGGAAAACTTACTTGTCAAAAGCTTGTAAATCGAAAATTACTGAGTAACACTCAGAACTTGCTCAGAGTAACTAAGCTAATGGGAAAGAATATAACCAGAAGTTAATTTATTAATTTACAACTAAAATATAATTTCCAAGGGGACTATGGAGTTTTGTCTTTTGCCTATTTGGTAATCTTCATAGGTAAAATACCAGAGTAGTTCATTTATAATCCAAAATTTGATTCCATGAGGTTGAAATCAAATCAATGGTAGGTATTCACTTACTGTAAATACTTAGCAGTATCAAGTGTCATCTAGGTATTTCCTCAGTGACTATGTCCTCTGTTCAGAGAATATGCTACTTGCTCATAAATTGATTTAATCTCTCACACTTTTGTTCCTCCCAAAGCCATATGTATTATAGTTTAAGGTGATTTTTCTCCCCTTGGTAAGTATTTGCACCAGCAGGAGTAACACACCACATATTTAGCAATAATTTAGGAACCAAAAGAGATGGTTCCTAAACTCCTGAAAGAGTTAAGTACTTTAGCCTCAGTTCTGCCATTTCTCTTTCCTGTCATTGCTGAATTGTGGGGCAGTCTGGCATCACCTACAGGTGAGAATAAGGAAAAAAGCTACATAACAACCAGTGTGGAAATACTTTGATATTTTTAACAAATGGTTCAGCTATCCTAGTGTATATTAACTAAAACTATCTCCTGAATGCTGGAAGTCTTTCTGAATATATTCTATTTTTTATACTACTCACTTCAATAAATTATAGGTTAAACTTTTCATTTAATGTTTAAGGTGGATGTTTAGATCAAGAGTTATTACAGCTCTCCAAGATGGCGACAGAGTAGAGAGCAGTGCTGATGGTGTTCTCAAGTACCAAAACAGCTAGAGGACAGGATAAGGAGCGTGAGACGTCTTCAGGACCCTGGGGATTGGAACGGGCAGCATCTGGACACAGGGGAGCACAGCCCAGAGACAGAAGAGGCCAGCAGGACAGTAGGTGAGGCGTTCCCGACCGACCGGCCGGCGGGCCGAGGTCGGCTCTGGGCAGGGGCGGCTCTGTGCAGAGGGGCGCGTTTGACTGGGGCCAGTTCCGGGCTCGATGGTGACTGGAAGTCTCAACAGAGAAGTGCGGGCAGCGAGGGCGAACGCCGTAGGGAACTCGGAATTGAACTCTTGCAGGGGAGGGACTGTGAGAAACTCACTCCGGCAGCAGGGAGAGGAGGCTCTGCGCGCGCGCAGGGCTAGAGGCGGAGAAGAGTCCTGCGGGAAGCCGGAGCAGGGGAGCGGGAAGTGCACCATCGCGGCGGCGAGAGGGCTGAAAAACGGTGCTGCTGGGCCACCGGGGAGACAGCAGCTGGAGGCCCCTGTGAGGGGGGAGGCCCAGACTTGCGCAACCACGCAGGCCCCCAGGCTCCGCGGGAAACAAAGCGGGGAGCCGGCGAGCCGGGAACTAGTGGCGGGGGTAACTGACCCGCCATTGCCGGAGACAAAGGCCGCATCGACCACGCCTGGGAGGGGCTCATTACAGAGGCCCCTTAAAGGACTCCGCGGAGAGCTGATTGGCTTGGGGGCGTGGTGCTTGCCCCGGAAGGGCGGGACAGTGTAGGCGGACCCCGGACAGTGTTGACTGACAGGCCCGGCCTCCTCCCGGAACTGCGGGGGCGGGACCAGTCCTCACAGGGACCAACGAAATTGCGGGCTGCCCTGCAGAAGTGCTGGGGGCGCGTCCTGGGCCGGAACCTCCGCCAGGAGTGGGAGGGGGCTCCCTGCGGGCTCCAGAACACCAGTAGCCCTAAAACCCAGCCAGGCTGCTGAAGGCCCAGCCTACCTGGGGGCAGACACTCAGAATCAGCCCTACTGCGACAATCAGAGGCCCTGCCACGCGCCAAGACTGGCTAGAACATAGACTATAGACTGTAAAGTCCTGACCAAGAAAAAGAGGCAGCCTCAGGAAAGGGATTGCTGCCAATCTCAAGCACCTGAATTATACCTAGAGCAATATGAACTATTAAGCCCCAACATATCCTTTGCAAAAGTTACTCCTCACATATTCTTAATCCCCCCTATACCTCAATTCACCTAAATACCCAAGACCCTCCCCTACTCTCGAATTAAAGTCTATTCACTCCGTGGCTATAACGCATTCCCAGTCCTCAATCTAAGTATTCCTCCCTTCCCCAGCATTTCTAAACCCATTCTTTATTCTTTTCTTCCTTCCTCTTTTTTTCTTTTTCTTTTCTTTTTTTTTTTTTTTTTTTTTTTTTTTTTTTTTTTC